>VIBQ01000155.1:45000-63289 GCA_006937295.1 Carpinus fangiana
AGTTAAAACAAGGACATTGTAGTTTCAAATTGCACCTCCTGTTTCATAGGCCTGCACAACTTGTAAATGCCGCGTTGCTTCCTATTATTTTCCTCTAACAATTACCATCCTGCTGTTGAAGGCCCAAGTAACAGGCAATACATCATTAACATATTCTATAAGCTCCTTTTTTTTTTCGCTTTCAGCTTCTCTGCCATGGCCTTTATGACATGTAAGCACGAATTGATATTCAAACTAGTTCTTGCATTTGCTATTTTCCATATGGCGATTGCTGGGGATGCAGACATCATCTCAGATTTTATAGTCCCACCAAATGTTACCAACGTTGATGGCAACTTCTTCACATATACTGGCATGAGGGCTATAGTTCGGGCAGCCCCACCGACAACTTTTAAGGTTTTGAAAGCGAGCATGGCTGAGTTCCCAGCCCTCAATGGCCAGAGTGTTTCGTATGCAGTTCTCCAATACCCAGCTGGCTCCGTCAACCCGCCTCACACCCATCCCCGCTCAGCTGAGCTTTTGTTTCTCGTTGATGGATCCCTTGAAGTTGGATTTGTTGACACGACAAACAAGCTCTTTACTCAGAAGCTCCAAGTCGGTGACTTGTTTGTTTTTCCAAAAGGACTTATTCACTACCAGTACAATAGTGATGCAAAGAATTCTGCAATAGCTGTTTCAGCATTTGGAAGTGCAAATGCTGGAACTTTGTCAATCCCTAATACAGTTTTCACCACCGGCATTGATGATGGGATCTTGGCGAAGTCTTTCAAGACTGATGTTGCCACCATTCAGGCAATTAAAGCAGGGCTTGCGCCCAAGGCTTGAGATAACAGACCCTTGATAGTAATTGAAGGGTAATTTTTCTTTTTTTAACTCTATTTTCCTGTAGTGAAAAAATTACCCGTAATAAGGCATTCAATGATTAGTCGAAGGCTTACCCTTGTAGTTGGCTTGCAAAAGGTTAGTAGAAGATGATTTAATATATTCCAAAAAGGCAATCTTAAAAAATGGCGCCAAGTATTCCTTAGCACAAGCGCTAAGCGATAATAATTCCTTCATTCATTCCTCTAGCGGCTGGTTATCCTCGCCGGGGCAGGCTACTCGTTCTCCGATATCGACCGGTGGTAGCTGATACCACTCTATCTGAGGGAGGGGCTTTAGCCGGGAACTCCCCGACACCGGGGCAAGCAACTCTTATAGATGAATTCCGGCGGGTAATTCTACTAATCTTTTCTTTAGAGCTTTTTTCTTCTTTTTTTAGGCTATTCCCCTATTCGAGAAGATGGGATCAAGCCGGTGGAAGTGAGCTCAACCAGCGCTAGAAGGAATCCTTCTCCTCATCGAACGAGGAGAAGGCGGGAGAATTGATAAATGTCTTTGTTGGGGTGCGGTCCTTCTACTCCATTGAGAAGTACGAAGGCATGCTATCCGGGCAGGCCTAACCAATACCCTCGGAATCCGTTTTGTGCTAGTTAAAAAGGGTCCCTGCTTGACTTTCAGCTCAAATGGTCAGGCTGCTTTTCATTGGCCCCAGTGCGAGAAGGTCTTAGACTTTCCCGTCCTCCATTACCGATTTACTAGAAGTAGAGATTGATCCACGCCTAGGAGCCTTTCTGCTGGAGCCCCTTTAAAGTAGACTATATATAAGGACCTATCGCGGGTCCACTAAAGCTAAATCAAGAATCCGCTTTGAATCTACTACCTTATCTTTGTCTTAGGGCAGTTCCTCAGCTGCTATCTAGGAACGAGGATAAGCGACTCCTTAACTAATAATAAAGGGTAGGCTAGCCTTTCAATCCAACAAAAGAAGGAGAGACTTCACCCACACGTACTAACTAATTTATCTTATATCTAGAGCTGAACCCACGTCCTACTTCTATAGAGTAAGCGACGGGCAGGTGGACTAAAGGCTATAAGTCTCTAAGCTACGACAAAAGGAAAAGTAGTGTCCCCGGACCACGCACCAAAGGGATTATCCATTCGCACGAGGTATAGCTCAATCAATAAGTTGGAGTGCTGTCTTTCCATTGCTTCGGAATGCGGTAGCCTGGACTTCAAAATAAAAAGGACTATGCGGCAGATAATTCAACAAAGTCAAATTATCGGTCGGTCTTACAAGCTTCGAACAGAGATCAGTCAGTAAACAACCTAGCCTTATAATTTCAATATTGAGAAAGTAGCCCAAAAGATAGGGTGGCAGTCCAAGATTCCACTTACTAGGGTCAGCTAATCAAAGAAAGAAGCTTTCGGGCTACAATCTCGCAAATCTCAATGTCAAGGAAGAGGGATGGCCTGTCTTCTGTTCCGTGCTCTTTCGATAGTTCGTTGATTTGCCCATTCTAGGCTTTTTCCATTGGAAGGCCTGCGATTAGAACTAGTAATGGGGGGAGTACATGTGCTGCGTGAAACTAGAGATTTCCTTCTTTTTGATTAAATAGTAAAGCATATTAAATAAAAACAAAAAAGACCTTAGCGCTTGTGCTAAGCGATAATAATTCCTTCTCTTAGGGGCGGTTAACTTACTTGTGTATAATAATAAGGCGATTCCGCTGATTCCTCACCTCATATTCTTTTTATTCTCGATAGCCAGATAGCAGACTATTTGAGATAGTTTCAATGGCCTTCGTGGGATATAGAAAGTTTTTCCTCAATCAATCGAATTCGCAAAACAGAGGACAATTCGATCGATGCTTTGCTACAAAGAATTCTGGACGGAAAGGAGAGGGTGGAGGAAAGGTCCACCAATGATTGATAGGCCATTCCCCCCCCTATCCGTCTCTTGATCCCTCATTCCACTAATCCGTTGTTACTGATTCATTCAAGGCATGGAAGTGGAGCCTAGGCCCTTCCATTGTACTCTTACCTTCTTCTTCCCCTCCGACCTGTGCTAGCCATTCTGCAGTCTTATAAGATTAGTGGGTCTTGGGTCTAGGAAATGCCAACAGAGAAGCTTATGGAAGACTAACCTAACCTTAAGGCAATAAGAAGAGAACTATTCAATGGGAAAGTTGCTTCCTGAAGGTATTATTATCGCTTAGCGCTTGTGCTAAGGAAGAGTGAGACGAGAAGGAAGTGCTTTACGAGTGGTGGAACTACAATAGTGGTCAGCGGTGAGTGAACAGGCCAGGTCGACCGAGAGGAGATAGAGGGTGGTTTGACAATCTACGGTGAGTGAAAAAGCGCTTGATTCATTTGTCTACCATATGAATGGGATAGACTGAATTCAAGAGGCTAGCTAGCGAGATCGAGCCCTTTTCTACGAGATTTTTCTAATTCTATTTCCCACCGATGCTGCTTCCGAAGCAAGTCTTTGAGATTCCTCTATGGATTCTTCCTTAGCGCTTGTGCTAAGCGATAATAATTCCTTGAACCGTCAGAGCTTAACGAGAGTGAGTTGTTATCAATGATGTCTTTTTTTTTACGCCCATTAAGCAACAAGACCTGCATTCCCATGAGGTATGCTCACTGATTGAAGAGCTCGCGCTTTCTTCCCGACGAAGACATCTTTCTCTGATCCTTGAATGCTTCCTCGTTGGTTTGCAGATTCTATTTTGTTGACCGACCGTGATTCATTTTTCACTTGGATAGGAGGTCACCAACCTGTTGACTGACGAACTGAGAACCATTATAAGAGACTATCTTCTTTGGAATGCCGAACCTTGAAATGTTGTTCTCCTGAATGAAGTCAGTCACAGCGGATCCTGACGCTTTCCTCAAAGGAATCTCCTATGGATTCTCTCTACTTTCGCTTTGATTCCTTTAGGAACGTAGAACACAGACATTGCATAAACTGGCATACTTTGAAGAGTCTTTTAAATGAATTGCACTCTCCCGGATAGCAGGTTCCCTTTCCAGGCGGCGAGCTTTTCCTGGAGGGCCAAACACCTTCCTGGCAGCCGTTCTTTTACTTTCTACCTCCGCTCCAGAAGATTTTGCTTTTCTGCCAGTTGCATTTTTGTCTATATTCCTCCTCGTACCAGTTTTCATTATTTTGATTGTCCCGGCTGACTTGTCATTTGCCCGAGCGAATACTTATGTTGTATCGTCGGCAAATTGCTTGAGAGTAATTGGCTGCACTCCACGGCCGGGGGAGAATGCCGCTGATGAGACCTTCTCGCCTCGCCCTCTCCATGGATCGATCTGCCTAGCACCTCAGCAGCCAATAGGAAGAGGTAAGGGGAAAGGGGATCACCTTGGCGCAGACCTCGAGAGCTGGCGACCCTTCGGCTGGCCTCTTTAACTAGAAGTCATAAACGGGCAGTGGATATACATTGCCAGATCCAGTTTCTCCATGTCTGGTTGAATCCATAGAGACTGGGCACTTTCTCCAGGAGGAAGGAAAGAGAAACCACTATATGTAGGTTACACGAGAACTTGTTGTATACCATACTTGTGTCGCCTCACAAACTCCCTTTCAGGGTCAATACCACAAAAAGAAGAAGAGTAGGAATGATAGGTCAGTGCCCCAGTTCTTCTATTCCCAAGTCAGCTAATGAAGGTTCAGCTCGCGTGTCTTTGAGAAGGGCTCTTCTTAAGTAGGAAATTTCTTACTTAGAGGCATCCATCTTTTGATCCGCTGTCAGGTGCAAAACAATTCCATCTTTCTTTATTAGATTAGATACGGGGCCTTGTTGGAGTACGTAGTGGTTCGGATAAGGACACGGTAGCTCGCTTTAATGACTTCTTTTCCAGCGCCCTAGCCAAGCTGAAAGTCGAACGGACTCAATCTCCGCTACTGAGGGGAGCAAGAGTACCTATGCTATCGCCGGACATTCTTCTTTGTTGGATGCCATGGTCCGTATACCATTCATAAGGACTTTACAAGGTTCGTTGTTTAAGAAATAGGGTAATAGAAATAGGCATGTAAGTGGAGTGGTTGCTAGGACCAGCAACACAGACAGAGGCGGGTGACCGAGCCCACTTTAGAGCTTTTTGAAATGCCAGTTCCTTCCAATTGAGGGGGTGGGGTTGGGGATAAGTAAGCCGTCGTTTACTAAGTTGTTTATCCACCAGTCGAAGAAGCAATTGATCGAGTCTCACTAGCAGCATTCAATTCAATCGACTAAGGCATTGATTGACCCAGTCGCATATCCACCGGCAGGTGAAGCGCTTAATTAGCGAATCAAAAGCAGAGGTGTTAGTAGCAAAGGCAGATCCGGTTCTAGGACCACTACTTTGCTTTGCCTAGTTCCTGGGCTGCCCCTTGAACCAATTGATTAGATTGATTTGGTTGACTGAGATTTTGATGCGAAGCGGGAGCATATACAGTTGAGCTTGAACCGGTCGAAGAAAGGGTGCAAATCGATATCGAGATCCACCGGAGAGCCGATGTAAGTAGCCCTCCAGTTCGCAAGTAAGATACGAATCCATATCAAGTTCTATCCCCAGATCGATATTGAGTTCCAGATCCCAAGTTTACTACCCCTCTCCGAACGATCGGAACAACGTCCCAGACGCTCGAGCCCGTCTACCCCCTTGCCTTTGCATTCCTAGAGCCGCTGTCCGTGTTCCAATACGCCCAACCGGGCTTTCTCTAAGCCGCCGCTAAGTAAGGCCTTATATGAAATAAAGCAAAGAGCTACCTTTGCCATATAATTGACTGCAGAATTAGGATCTTCCCGGAAATACATATGGTGAAGGCCTTAACTAACCTTCGTAACCTCCGTTTATTCATTTCTTTATCCCTTATCCATCTATCTATGCCGGAAAGAGCGCCTTTACTTAAAACCGGAAGGGCGAGCCACAAAGTAGGTAGAGTATGCCGCTTCGCTTGCCCTTTCTCCTTCCTCTGCAATAGGCAGTTCTTTAACTGCCTGCCATTTCTTAGGTTAGGCTGCTGTGTGATGCTTACTCCATCTCAACGGATAAGCTCAGCTGGCTTACTAATAGAAAGATGAACCCCTTGTGAGTCTATTATAGCACGCCACCCGTGCATTAAGATGATTTCACGTGGCTGCGGCAAGACCATTCCCACCCTTTCTGCTGGAAGAACAGCAGGAAGAAGTAAAGTAGGCCTCCCCCCTCTCTCGTCCCTTACTCGTCCTTTGACATTATATCTATTCATGGAACTGGATATCTAACTATCTGATGTTTTGCATCTGCGCCGGAAAACGTCTATGGTATCAAGTGAAACGCTAGCTATATGCTTAACACATGCAAAAGCCCTTTCTATCTTATTAGTCAACGTCTGCACTTATGGGAGCAACTCGAACCCAGGGATCCGCGTGACCAACGCCATGGCCAAATTACCTCCCGGATGGCTCATGCCCTTATCCACTTTAAAGGGAAAAAGAGCTAAGGGACGGGTATAAAATCCGTTCCTGTTGAACCTGCTGATAACTACCTCCTGTACCGGACGGAGCGGAAAGGCTATTTGTTGAATGCCTCCTCTCCTACACCGGACGGATGGTCCCTCTCTCTTTTGCCGGAAAGATGACCCTAACCTGGAAATGGTCTACCGAGAAGAATGCCATAACCAAAGGTCCAAAAAGAGGGCCATAACCAAAGGAACGAAGTGAGGTAAATACTCTGGTAAGGTCCCCTCGAGCGCTTTATGGACCAGTTTTCCTCCCGGAGCACGACCATAAGCTGTTTCCTTGAACCTCTTTTCCGTGAGGTTCCAACAAGCTTTTCCTCCGGGGGGTCTGGGGGGGGAAATAGAACCTAGGTAGAAGCTAACTTAATCTCACCGTTTTTAGCAAGCCAGTCAAGACTCACACTCTCAAAACGAGAGACCTCACACTGGCTAGCCTAATCTCTCGGTAATGCCTGATCACAGAAATAACGGGTAACTTGTTTCACCAACAGACAGGCAGCACACCGCCTGGCTGAAACAAGATCCAGCTCGTGACCAGGGAAAGCACCCGTGGTTGAGAACACCTTGAGCTAAACGCCCTTTACCAAAGGCAGCCCCACAGGTTGCCTCACTCTCATGGAACTCAGCCAAAGACAATGGTCATACGGGGCGAATCAAATTATTGAATCGTTTTGGGACTGGGGGTCATCGCAGAGTAGGGTCTAACTTCACCGCCACCCCAGGGTGCAAGAAGGCGGGGATATAGCCGCCTATAGAATCCGAAGTCAGCTGAGCCCTCTAACTAAAGTACGTTCCGTCAGCTTAAGCAATAACCACCCAAGCCAACAATGAGGGGCAAAAGACAGCCCTGGGGCCATCGACACGGGAAAGACCCTGACCATCCATGCTAGACGGCGTACTTACTAATCACACTGACTCACGCAGAAAGAAGGAGTCAAATTACGCCCAAGATGCTCGCTGACAGAATGGAATGTCTTTTTGAATGTAGGTCTATAATAATAGCCAAGGAAATGCATAAGGGGGGGGGAAGGATTTCATTACCACATAGGCGTCTTGAACACTTCCGCCTCCAAACACACCCTGACCAAAAGGGTTAGGGAGGGATTTCAAGAATGGGACCAGTATGCATGTAACGTCAGGACTCATAAATCCTGGGCAACGGTATGTTCCTATCTTCTGAAAGAAGACAAGAGCCCGCTAGTAGTAGGTAAAGAGTACTGCCTCAAACAACTAAAGGAGATAGCGGAGGCTAAGAAATCTCACCGAAAAAGGGGGGCAAGTGGAACTCAAATGGCCCGATCCGACTACAATGGGAGAGGGAGTGAAACAACCGGAACTACCTTTTTGCCATACCTAGAATCCCATCTTTTATACGATTGGAGGTGGGGGCATAGTAGCCCCATAGGCCAAGGAGCTATACTTTCTTTTTTTAGTGCATTTCCGTCCCCCGAAGAGGGACGTCCACTTATTCTATGCATAGACATTTTCATCCCGCATTGGGTGATCTCAAGCTCTCCACTTTGTTATATACTTAACATTCTATGTTAAAATATCTCACTCAACTGGAAAAGCAAACATTTCATTGATTACGGCTGCTCCAGTTTGCTTAAGCGGTGTGATCTCTCTATCTCCTTCCGCGCCAATGACACTACTAAATGCGGGTGATCCAGGTCCCCCTTCCCTACGTTCAACCAGGTGCCAAGGTTGAAGCTGAAGCCAAAGTTGAGTTTAAGGCTAAAGTGGGTGGGCGAGCAGATGGACTAACACGTGGAGAGGGAAGGTTGTGTCGCGCACTCGGCTTTTACTCCGAAGGAGAAAGCCGACCATAAGTGATTGGAAGTAGCTTAGGCTGACGAGACCATTCGACCGATAGGGAGATGTAGCTGGGGAGAGGAAGCGGGTCCACCTGTTGATTCGAAGAACCCCAAGTTTGGAAGGATGGGCAACTCCTTCCGAATACATAATTAAAAAAAATAGGTATAGAAGAAATAGTTCTAAAAGAGCGTAGCTCCGATCCGGATTCTTTAAAAAAATGCAATCACCCGGTTATCTTGGTCTGTATCCTAGATCTTACACCTTGTAAGATCCATATCCACAACCATCTGATCTGGGATCTTCCATCGGCACCCTCGAATGGTATCTTCAATAACTAGTAGGTCTAGTAGGTTCATAACTTGATATCCTGGAGTTGGGATTCAGTCTAGACCCCCTTACCTTCCTTGGTAGGATTGAAAGAGGTTGTTTTCCTCTCTGCATAGAGCTTGCCCACCTGTCTGTTAGTTATGGCTCACTGGGTGGTTGACCACCCCTATTCCAGTAGTTCCAGATGAAGGCACATCACATGATTCCTATCCTTCCCGGCTGTTGGCCTGTTCTTTTGAATCATCAGAATAGTATTCATCCGTAGTCGTGGAAATCTGACAATAGTTCTGTGTCGAATCGGAATTAAGATCAGAGGCTAGGGCAGGGCCAAGAGCCTGATTGAAAGCAATATATTTCTCTTCAATGCGAATCTTACCTTTCGCCCCCGCAGGACAACTTCTTGAACCCGTAGTTCTTCTTACCTTTTAGCTCAAGCCACCTGCCGGACAGAGACTAGAACGACTCGCTTCGCTTCCCTCTGCATGAAGGGCGGCTACCAATTAAGCTTATTACTAATTCCCTCCGTTCGCTTCGGTTCACTCGGCCATTTGTCCTTTCGCTTATGGACCTATGACTGCTCAGAAGAGAAAGCAGACTCAGAAGACGAGGAATAGAAGGAAAAAAAACGTAACCTTGCAAAGCAAGGGGGATGATCGTGCACTGTACTCAATGCCCCGTTGGTCTAGTACTATCACTGGGGACACGTATCAATATTGGACCTAGCCTGGCTGATAGGCTTTCGGCCTTGTTCTTTTCTTTGTATTCGTAATTACGTTTCTCCGGGTGTGGATCATCCCCCCCAGCTCTTCGGGATGGCTTCATTGCATTGATTTGGCAAACAGACCCTTGGAAAGGAGACAGCGTAACGGAAGGGGCGTTGGCCTGTTTATAAAAATTTAGAATGAAGCCCATCCATTATATATTTATTATTTTTGCATGAAACCAAAACCCGGAGATTCACACTCCCACTCTTATGCGTACGGGGTAGGCTACTTTCGCGCTTCGGAAGGAGGAAAACAGAAGTGGGCTCAACTATTAAGGTCCTTATTTCGTACGTCCACTCGTGGGCAGCAACAAGGAAGTGATATATTCCCACCTTCCCCAACTAGGGCTTTGACCACCCTACTTTCTGAATCAGATGGGGCACAGCACAGTCGGACGAGTCGTCTTTGGAAGATATGTATGTCAGGAAAGCTGGTGTAGTGGTTTAGACAGCGGAACCGAAGGTGTAGGGGCCCGGAAGGGAGAGAGATCGACTCGCAGAACCGTTTACGATTCCTAGCTCGACGACGACTTGGACTCAGAAGAATAGAGGACGAGACGGCTTACGTCTCGGCGGGATCCCCGCTTTGGAGAAAGCCAATTCTATAGAAAAGAAAAGATGTGATTGGGATTCGGACTCAGAAGCCGAGGCAGGAAGTGATCCAGGAAGAAGGGAGCAAGAAAACGTATGCGCGTTAGCGCAACGGCTTTCGCGCGTCAGGCGCTCATCCGTTGCTTGTTGGGCTGAAGACACACATA
Organism: Carpinus fangiana; assembly: GCA_006937295.1. NCBI lineage: Eukaryota > Viridiplantae > Streptophyta > Magnoliopsida > Fagales > Betulaceae > Carpinus > Carpinus fangiana. The sequence continues at coordinate 54,980 of VIBQ01000155.1, forward strand.
TGTAGAATGTAGAATAAGAAAGTAGAAAGTAAATAAAAAAGAAAAGGGGCCGGGTTTGCTAGCGCCATGGATAAAGAGAGAGGGCACTTGGACCGAGTAAGCCAGCAGCTTTCCCTTCGGTCAGCTGAACCAACACCTGGTAGCTTCCCTTTTACCTTTGCATCTCCGTCTTCGCATGCCATGGAAACTTCTTTTCTTTCTTCTAAACCACTCTGAAGGGAGGGAATTTCATACCTATTTCAGAGGGGCTACGCCCCGAATATGCCCTAAGCTAGGGCCCAACTCCTCGGCGGATTTCCAATCTTGATATACAATTAAAGCATTTAGGGCCCCCGCATAAACAGGAGCTGTGCAGCAGGTACAAGGTGTGAGTCGGAATAAGGAATAAGGATATACAAACAAGAACCAATCCCAAGGAAAGGGCAGAATAAATTGGATTGGTAAGTAATACCACTCCTAGGCCCCCTCTTTCAAGTAAAGTCCTATAAACTCTTGGTAGGAGCTCAGCCCGTGTAGTGGAATAATCATGGCTTTAGTTCCTATTAATAAAAAATAGAGGACTAACTAAGTAAGGTAAGAATAAGAGAAAGAATCCTAAAGACCTCACGGGAAACACACTAGGCGTATATCTATGCGTGGCTCCTTAATTCCTTTCGCCTGCTCGAAATGGAAATAGACTTACCAGTTGAGCCCTTCTCTGGAACCCTAAATCAAGCAAAAGGGCGGGGGTACAAAGGAGATCAACCGCTAGGGAGATAGAGAGAAAACTGCTTTTAAAAAAACACAAAACAAATAAGGCGAGTGGACCTTGCCTTGCCAAGGACGAGCTAGGCCCACTAAGCACTAAATGGAAGGGTTTTAGACCCCCTCTCAACCAGCACATGGGGGTGAAGAATGAAATAATGAACCAAGTAGAAAGGGAATTACGCCAATGGGGGTTTTAGTCTATCGCCCATGGTATAAGATTTATAATGATTACGACCAACAAGAACAGGGGACGGGTCAGAGAATATCATATCATACTGTAACCGCCAAAGAGAGAGGGGTGGGCAATAGACCGCCCCAGCGGCAGTGCCGGATCCCAGTGGTTATATATACAGTTCCTTATTTTCCTGTGCTTCCGGGGCTTCCGTTTGAGCCTAAGTCTGATATTCCGCGTCTCCACAAGTCCTCAATTCTGGGGTTCCACGTCCAAGACAGGTCTGATCATCCGAAGCCAAGTGAGCAGCTGGGGAGACTTGACATAATCGCTAAACCAATACTACTGGGTTTACTCCTGTCGCCCTTAGAAATAGTGGAAGTCCGTCTCCCGCTCTTATTCTGTCAAGTGATCTCTATATTGGTGTCGTTGGGCATCGAACGATGCTTCGGAATGCTCCCTCTTGTGAGGCCTACCTAGGCTAGGTGGGGCTACTAAAAAGAACTAAGCCTATGGTTACAGTTACCCGCTTTTGATGCCTAGCTCTGTCGCTACCTCCGGAGTCACCGCGCCGTTTGCCGCTATGTAGCTGCTAGAATTTAGTTTGACAAGGGGGAGACCCTCAATTTACCGAGAGAAGGGCTTACCAGCAGCTAGAGGTGGGAATAGAGGGCCTACTTCCTAGTATATCGTTCTGCTAACCAGAAACCATCCCTTTCTTTATCTTAGTAGCCCCCCTGATTGAGGGATTTCACACCACCAGTAAGTAAAAAGCGGCTAAGCCCTGGGAAGCTTCCTCCATGGCTTGACAATCCCGCTCTTTCTTTAAAAAAGATACACGCCCTCGTATGTACCCCCAAAACAAAAAAAAAGGTTGCTGCTGAACTTCAATCTTTTGTTCGGAGAAGGGCACTTCTTAGAAATCGGTTACCGGCCTCTCCCTCCCCGAGGAGGACACATAACTCCGGTTTGCCAAGCTAGTACACTTAGCCTATCCCTTCATCCACTCTGTTTCCTCGAGCGAGAGTGCAAAAGTATGAATCCAATAATTACAATTACATTTAACAAGATATATAAGTAAGTCATACATAAGTAACTAATCTTGCCTCTTTGGGGCTAAGCCCACTACATCGGGAATCCCACGAAGTGTATATGCTTCAGAAGGAGATGAGGCTTAAGCGGTAACTGTTGCTAGCAAGCTTTACTGTTTCTGTCATCACTATTAGCCAGTGGGGAGGCACCAATCTTTAAGCGTGGCCAACCTTAAGACTAATACGAGTCAATCGGGGGCACAGAGTCCGATTCCCCGCTTCCACCTCCCAAGTACTATTCGTATTATTTATTTGTCTTCGTAGACCGCCCTGCAGATAGGGTTTCACATCCAGCAATCTGATCATTCAAAAGCCGGGTCCACGTCCGCCTCCACATCCAAGTCCGTTGAGTCCGTAGCACCCGCAGCAGTAGCTTATTCAAAAGGTCTGGGGAAGGCGCACAAAAAACATATCTATATATAATATAGAAGGATCAATTAGCAAAATTGACCCCTCAAGTTATCGATTAGGAAGGGCCCCCGATATATTATAGCTTTATGTGACTCATAAACCTACATAAACCTATAATATAAAGCGGATAGACTTACAACAATGGAGCAAACACGATCAAAGTTGTTAGCTACTATTCCTTTGGGCGGGACCCCCTCTCGCCGTTACAGGGTCGTTGATCACCGAAACAAGGGGCAAGAAGCGGTATTGATATATTGATATAAGGGCTCTATTCGTCACTATTGTTCTCCTGGATTCGAAATAGGACCTTGAAAGGCGCTACTCAGCCCTAAAGGTCGGAGCTGGACCACTCTGTCAACAGTTCTACCGCATGCATATCTGTCTTACTACAAGAGGGTAAGCCTGCCTCTTACCATTCCGGCTCCTATCTCGGTCCATCTCTCGCTGCGCATTGAAGGCCTCTTCACTCTCCTTTCACATCACAGGCAGACAGTCAGCCATACAAAAGAGGGAGCGGGGGTGGTCATTTAAGTCCTTCACCCTCTAACGTGGTCTGCGCTCTTTCCCGAATCTGATAGACAAAAATGAAGGAATCCGACCTTTCACTTAGGAATGCGTGCGCTACTTGACGTCCTGATAGATGAAAGAGGGCAGGCTCAACCATAGGGCCAAGGGGAGAAGAGAGCTGGTCTACTGTCTACTATAAAGTAAGCTCGATCCATATTCAAGATATCCCACTACCTTCTAACTTTACTAATTGCTGGTAGCATTCCTTTAGTTCAAGAGTTCAGGAGTGGGAGTGTACTCTTAGTCAAATCCGATATGACATGTGTTTTTGTTCAGTGCGCACTATCTCCTTATTATAACCGGGCTGGGAACAAAGCCAAGGGAGAGGAAGCTAAAGTAGACCTCGAGCTCTGGGATCAAAACCAAGTAATCTACCCCTACGTTTCTCGAGCTGCTGAACTTCTATCATTGGATTCAAATGTGATAGCTTTATGCCAAGACTAGACTCATTGTTGGAGTTCCCTTCCACTGGCTATAAAACCTTCTGAATTGGTCGGCTAGTACTTGTACTTTACTTTGATTGATGATATACCTAAGAAGTTGTAAGCATTGCTTTCTTATTTCTGATGAATTAAGCATAGCCCACTTCCTAAACTTGATCTGTAGCCGCCACCCTTGAGTGCAATAGTACTTTCATCTTTAGCAATGGACTTGGCACTCGCTTTCTTTAGCCTTAACTCCTGCACCAGCTACAACTTAAGGTTTAAGGTTTGACTTTGGCATCGAATTAGTCTTAGACTTAAGCTCCGGGTCTAGTTCCCAACTTTAATAACTTTGCTAACTAAAGCTATTTAACCCAAGAAGCAACCTTTCAACGAGGGCTTCCTATCAGGCTGGCTAAACTACTGTTTGTCTACTCTAAAGATATATTTAGGTAGGTAGTAGACCCGGACATCGCATAGGCATGGCCCTTCTACTGGAGGAAGCCCTTAGGCTGACTCGCTTTATGTATACACTTTCAGAAACATATATGCTTTCGTGGGCTAGGCCTGTTGTAACCCTTCATGAGCCAAGATCGGAAGAAGCCTACTTGTTGAAATCAAGATTTTTTGCACGTTGGGCAAGGTAAAGTTGACTTTCTTTTAATAGAGATAGTTGCACTTCCTCTCCCTATCGGTCGAGCCGGGCTAAAGCTTCCTTCCTGGGCTCGAGAACCAGCTTCGCTTCTCTCTTTTACCTAAGATGTTCGAAAAAAAAAGTACTACTTGTCCAGTTGAAAGTACTAATGAGCTGCTTGATCATTTAGGCCCTTGCCTAATAAAAGAAAAGGACGGTGTTATGCAGGCAGTCTTTCCTGATTTTATCGAACCCAACTTATGCGATGTCAGGGCCTATCTTACCAAAAAAGGGTTAATGGTACATGCCCAGGGCTGGCAAACACTAGCTTAGTAGCTATCCTGGCAGAAGACCCTCAGCCTTTTAACCGCGCACACAAGTATCTCTCTCCTGCCCATATTTCCATTGAAGTCGTATTTCACCCGGAGGAAGTTGCCATCTTTCCATATCTTTTCATTCATTGATACAAAAGGATACAAGTGAGTTACCGAGTAGCATTCGATTGGTTCTTCTATATCTAACTAAGTAGTAATCTTCTTTCTTTAAAACCCATCTCTCTATGATCGAGCCGGTAAACGAAAGAAAAACATAATATTGATTTAGGCTAGCGCTTGCCGTTGCCATTGGTTCAGATCTGATTGAAGCACAGGCAAACCAACTCACTCAATTCACTCATCGAGGAGTGCCTCAGCCAGGGAAAGTCATTCTACAGCCCCCCATCCTGCTTTTCTAGCGAAAGGAAATCCATTGACAACACGACTTCGCTCTGCTCATCCTTATCCTTATGAATTAAAAGGGGCGGATTTCACTTTAGTAGAGACTTGGTTCGGTATCTTTAATGGAAGTGAACTCGAGGGAGAGTTAGACTCCGTTTCAAAAGAAAGGGGATTCTCACATAATGACGATCAAGTACCAGTTGAGGAATATAGATAAGAATAAATTGGGCCAACCCGCGAGCAAGTTGGAGAAAGCGCTTGATGAGCCCCTCAAAAAAGTAGAGTAGTTCCGGTGCAACCACATATATCCTACAGAAAAGTTTTGCTGTTTCAATGAGTCGGTGCCCGATGTTTCGACCAAGGAACAAACAACCGGAAAAACCCATTCCCTGCAAAAGGGATGGGACCCCCGACCGCGCTTATGACTCGTCCGTATCGTCTCTCGTGCCGTATCCATTACAGGAGCCGGAAAGAACTGCTTGATTACGCGCTCAAGGGATGCACTCCTCCAATGAAGTTATAAAAAGCCCTTCTCCTCGGCCGGACGATTGATTACTGTTGATTGGAAGGTCCGGCCTTGAGTTCCACATTTGCCGGGGGCCTTACTGATCAATCAAGACCAGGCTTGGAAAAAGGAGTCATTACATTACTCTAAGGGCTGACTTAGGGCACCCCCATCAAGTGATTAGGCGGGGGCAGGATTCGAACCTGCAATCTTCAGGTCATGAGCCTGATGAGTTGACCAATTCCTCTACCCCGCTTCTTCCCCTTCTCCTCAAAGATCGTCGTTGGTCCTTAATCGATTTTCCGATTGTTCTTCTCTGCTCTGCTTTCTCCTATGTCATTTCGTTCTTTTTCCACTTTGTTTGATTGACTAATACGATTCCTAACTAACTGACGGGCAATTTCTCAAAGAGTTCCTTGTAGACTGAAAGGCGCTATTCCCCCTAGCGGAACACCAACCTAATCTCGATGAGAATCAGTACACGGAACTCGATCAATCCACGAAGGTGTGGCACTTCTCTACCCTCTGCTAGCAGCTTTCTTCTCTTAAGATTTTTCGAGTTACCTTGCAAACAAAGGTTCTTTTCAGAACAAATAGGTTACGAGCAAGAAGAAATTTAGGAAAAATGGCTTTCGGAAGAGAAGAAGAGAAGGGCTTCTTTGACAGAGCTGAAAGCAATTAGAAAAAAAAAGGTTTTGCACGTGAATCAGATGGCGGGACTTTCCAGCTTAAGGCTTTCAAACTGTAAGAGGGGGGGGCTTATATAACCCACCGCGGTTAGGGCTGGAGTTGTCACCCCCAGGCAAGAATAGGGGGTCCTACACTCGCTCACAACCGCTTCTTTAGTTGATATTGTTGGTTACGGCCCGTAGACCTCGATCCAAAGGAAGGACAATGCCCATCATACCATTCGGGGATGTCAGTCAGGCCATTCCAGGAGACAGCAAGCGGACTGGGACCGAAGCTCGCTATGCCGCTTTTTTGAATGCACGGGAAAGTAGAAAGGGAAAGCCGTTTAACCGCCTGGGTTCTGTTTCGGGTAGAGCTTGACTCTCCTCCGATGGCTTGGCTCGGACAATGTAAGATGGTTCAGTCTCATTCGTGAAGATGGCAACGCAGGAGGCGTAATAGCATCTCTTTTATAAAGTAATTGCCTTACCTATGATTCCTTTGGCACTAGTTCTATGAGTAAGCTAATGCCTTCACTCCATTTCTTGGAACAAATCCAACGGGGCATCACAAACGAACAATGGCAGATATCGATCAATTGGGAATGAAAGAACATCGCTTCTAAGAACTAATGGCAACGTACACTTACTTATACAGAACAGAATTTGTAAGAGACCTTTTCCCAAATGCTGACAGCTGCGATGCATACGTGCGTGCGTGAGTGGCCTCAGGCCTCGGGTGATAATAGATAACAGGCCTACGCCCAGCAACGGATAAACCAGTATAGGTCGTAGGAGTAGCAAGGTACATTCGAAAGCCAGATGTTGATCTCATTGACCGAGCATTCGAAGAATCTCCAACCTAACACCAGCAGCGGTAGATCAAGGGGTGTAGTTTCTCAGTCGATTGCCCTCCAATAAGACGGCTTCATGATGGAACAGGATGAATCTACTACCAGGCCGCTTTCCAACTACTGAAATGGGATCAACCGCAACCACTGCTACCTTCGCTGGCATACTTAACACTTGAATCATAACATGCGCTATAACCGTAATCTCATTGATCACGTTAGGCCCCATAAATCAATAATGAATGAATAAGAAAGAGAAAGAAAGGACTTGGACGCAAATATATACAATTGGTGAGGATGCCGGTGGTTATTGGTATGGATCCGCGCGAGATGATGGCTTTATCGGGTTTTTGAACGGTTGCTGGCTTGTTGATTTGCTTTGCCTCTGGGTAACGGGAAACTCGCGAAGGTCTTATTACCTTTTCTTCCGTACACCTTTGCCGGTTCCGGTACCTCCTATCATGGGCACTCTAGATAGATTTTTGTCATTCCTTCTTTCTTTCTTTTTTTGGTAGTAGGGCCAAGGAAAGAAAGGATGCGTTCAATCAATCGCTTATTCGACCGGTTGGTTCTTCTCTGTCTGGCAGTGAAGCCATTAGCCTCTGATCCATAGCTCGCCTTTTTTGCCGTCTCCCAGGCTTCTTTCTTCATACCCTTACTTGTCTTGTGGATTCTCCTCCCGCTGCTCAACCAGCTGACCTTACTGATAGCGAGTCGGGTCGATGCGAATCGGTCTCTTTGATGAAGACTTTACCCTCTCTCAGGTAGCAGCCGCAGCAGTCCGAACCCTAAACGAGTAGGTTAAGCCGGGGAAGAATATTAGTAGTTGGGAAAGTAAGCGCTTGGCTTGTTCCTGCGTTTGATCTCTTGTTTAAGATGAATAAAGTAGTCTGCCTGCTCTTGCTTGACTGAGTGGTTGGCCCCATGCACTATGCCTGCTGCCTGCTCGTCGAAGTTCAGGGTATATATGGAGAGAAGAGGCGGGTGCTGCCATAATTCCAGAGTGAGTGGCTGAACGTGGTGATCGCTCTTGCCTTCCGAACTGTTGTTGAATATTTCTATCTGTCTTTTTAGAATAAGAAAGCTTGCTTATATTCATACTTTAAGCAATAGACCAATTATTTCTATTTGTAAGTAGGTGCTACCGGGTTCCTGCTAGAGTGGGGAATGCGTCTTTTCCTCAAACTCTAGAGAAGGTGTAAAATAAAAGCAGCCCGCCCCCGCTTCGTCAACAAGTGGGCAAGGAGCACTTTTGGCGGGGGATGTTGTGAGACATAGGAGGAATTGCATTGATAGGTGAGCAACCCTAACCCCCATATCTTGGAATCAGATCAACCCGTAAAAGAAGAAAGAGTCTTCAGGCTCGCAACGAGGCCTCTTCCTGCCTATGCTGCCTTCCTATTAGGCTATGGTATGCCGGAAGAGAGGTGCTAGTTTCTTGCTACTTCTGCACGTGGTACAACCAGATTGCCTTTATTGTTCACCTCAAGAGCGTAGATCACCCCTCCGAGAGTCAAAGTATCAAA
>VIBQ01000156.1:0-16691 GCA_006937295.1 Carpinus fangiana
TCACACTAGTGTCTCAAATCCCTGCTTAATCCATCTGATCTTGTATGGGGCTAGGTGCTTCTTAGTTTTCAAACCCAACTTCAAAACCATCTCCTTAGACACCACATTCTCCCTGCTACCACCATCAATAAGCACATCACATACCCTCTTGTTGACTGTGCAGCGAGTACGAAAAATCTTGTGCCTTTGAGATTGATCCTCTTGCCTTGGGGTAAAGAGTAAAAGTTGAATTACTAAGGATCGGGAAAGTGGGATTCCCTCATTAGCGTCAACCAACTCCTCTTCCTCATACTCAAGCATATCATCCTCTCCATTCTGACTCCTTCTAGCTCAGGTTAAATCAAGTATACCATTTGCCTCTAAGGACATTGATTATATCCCAATTGGTTGCATTTGAAACACTTGTCTAGACTGGGCCGTGCATACGGATTGTTGGTTGGTTGTCTCGGAATGTTTGAACTGTTGTTGGCTCCTCTTCACTTGGTGTAACTATTGGGACTAGAGGTTGTTTTCCCCGACCTTGTGTCAGTCTCGTCAAATTGCTCAAGTTTCGATCCTAGGTTGGTACTCTAGGCCTCTCAAGTTGATTCTCTGCTCAGGTTGCCAAACTAACTGCCTCGGTCAAAGTAAAGATAGGATGCATTGAAACCTTATCTTGTATCGCCACATGCAATCCACCAATAAACCTTGCAACTTGTTGAGCATTTGTCTCCATGAGATCATTCCGGGCGGATAGACGTTAAAAATCATCAAAGTATACCTGGATGGTTCAGCCTCCTTGTTGACACTCTTGGTATTGTTGGAATAGTTGTTGCTCAAGGTCTGGTGGTAAAAATTGTGCTTTGAGGAGCTGTTTCATGTTCAACCATGAAGTTACCGATCCATTCCTGATGCAGCCTGACTAAGCGGAAGCCAATAAAACAATACAAGAAGAAAGATAATTAATTCCTAGGGTTTGAAACTCTCAAAAACCAGGGAATTCTTCTCTAAGTTATAGAGTCTATCTATAAATCAAAGGAAATTAAAAGAAAGCTCAACTATGAGGTTCTTATTGAATGTAAACTGATGAATAATGAAAACTCAGTTATTTGGAGGCTATAAACATGTATATATAGCCTCAGGTCTAATAAAGAACGAAATAGGGCTTCTAAAACCCTAATACTATTAAAACAAGGAAATTAAAGTTGGTGCAGTAAGTAAAGGAGCAGAAAAGTAACATAGTTGCCCGTGTGCAATCGAATGCAGCACAGGTGCGATCGTTCGCAGGTGGGCGAACGATCAGGGCGTTCGATCCCCCGTCATCGTTCGCATACTCAGTAGCCGTAGCACTATGGACGATAGTTCTGCAATCGTTCGCAGATCGGTCGCCCTCCATCGTTCGCTGGCTCAGTAGGTTCTGGATGTTGGGAGCAAGTTCTGCGATCGTTCGCAGGGTAGTCTGCGATCGTTCGCAGGTCCAGAGAATTCTGCTGTTGGGCCTCTGCTGCAACTCTGGTCTGGGAGCGTGTCACCATCCTCCGAGGTGGATCCACTTCAACATCTCTCCCCTTCTTCCTCTTGTACTCCCAAGCATCCCGGTCTACATCAATTCCCTTGTTGAGATCGGGAAATCTACAATAGTTCCTACCAAGCAGAAGCTCCTCCCTTGAACTTCTATGCCACTAACTTCACCTTGCGATCCTCGTGAATACTCATATAATCAAAGAACCTCCCTACTTCCATCACCCAATCTAAGAAATCTTCAATGTAAAGATGCTTATTGAATGATGGGAGATCATTCTTCATCCAGTATTCACGGGATTCCTCCCTACTGTAATCTTGACGTCTAGGTTGCTCTCTACAAGCATCCCGGTAGCCGACACCTTCTTAGACATTCCCCATATGGCCAGTGCCACCACGCTCATAGCCTCTGAAGCTTACGCCACCATGACCGGCGCCCCTACATCCTTCATCCGTCGATCTACTCCAACATTCTATCCGAACACTCCTTCAGTGAAGTCTTCATCATCATTAAGATCTTCAAACACTGGTGATCGATTTATGGGTGCAGGTCATTGGTGAGGAATAGGCCTCACTCGGATCACATCGTTATCATGGGCATCATTGTCTCTATGATTACGATTAGGACCTATGTGCATGCGCTCCATCATCTCCTACATCTGGCGCATCTCTTGTTGCATCATTTGCTGGATCTGCTGGAGCTCTTGGAATTTGGCTCTCAAAGGAGCCTCCCTGTCACAAGCGGCATCACTAAGGGGATTGTCACCGTTCCGCTAATTGGCCATGATCAGGATAAAGCCTGCTCTAATACCAACTGATGTAACAGAAGACTAAAGTAACTAATCAAAGAGCAACGTCTTTGATTTTGCAAAGAGAAACGTCTTTGTCTTCTACCCAAAAAGATAAAAACAAGCTCATAGGCTAAAAAATAGATAAAACTCCACAAAGTATTTGAGATAAAATTCTCTGATTTGATAATAATTCAATTGATGAGTTTTACATAATAAGCTAACCTATTTTTAGAAGAGAAATCCTTGTAATAATAAAGTAAATCTACTTATAGTACGGAAAGTAAACCTAATCCTAGTAGCAATAGTAAACCTAATCTTAGTAGGAAAAGTAAATATAATCCTAGTAGGGGAAGGAATGAGAAAATAAAATAAATAAATAAAAACCAAAAACTCTTTTAGTCTTTGGTGGGCCATGCACGTCCTACATCATTATAGTTGATTACTCCTCAGGATTAATTATTTTGCTGGTTGAGTCCATCTTATCTCCTCTGTGCTTTCAAGCATACAACTGTTTTGGAGTGGTATTTTTATCCTTCCTAAGAGTATTCTTCGAGCAATTGAGCAAAAATTTAGTCGTTTTCTTTGGAATGGAAAGCAAGATGGTTCTGCCAAAGCCAAGGTTTCCTGGAAGATGCTTTGTAACCCTAAGAAAGCGGATGGCTTAGGGATAAAAAAAAAATTAAAAAATTAAAAAAAAAAATTAAAAATTAAAAAAAAAAAAAAAATTAAAAATTGGAAGATTGGAACCAAGACTCTATGATGAGGCATATTTGGAACCGTTTTGCGCAATCTGGTTCCCTTTGGGTTGCTCGGGTGAAGGTGTAGTTATTGAGAGGGAGGAGTTTTTGGCAACATAAAATTCCCCAAGTCTGTACTTGGAGTTGGAGAAAATTGCTAAAGCTCAGGGATGCAGCTAAAGTTTTTATGGGAACTGAGCCTTGAGGTTGGGGATGGTCATAACATTCATCTTTGGTTTGATAGTTGGTATCCAGCTGGAGTGCTTATACGAGAACTTTGGGTACAGAGTTGTTCATTATTCTCGGATTATGCTTGAAGCAAGGAAGCCGGAACTGGAGAACAACTCGCTCAGATCAGTTAGTTGATTCGAAGCCATCTTTGTCTAGTTCATATTGGAGAGGAAGATAAGTAAGCCAATCTGGGTGGTATCTAAAAGTGGGAAATATTCTAGTATTGATACCTGGAATGCTATTAGGGAGTAGAAAAATCCAATGGAATGGTTTCGTCTGATTTGGTACCCTTTAGCAGTGCCAAAACATGCTGTTATTGTGTGGCTTGCTATAAGAAATGCTCTTATAACTGGAGACAAGATGCTGCAATGGGGTTTTCAGGGAGAAGTGCAATTTGTTTTTGGTTGAAGGGTGATTGAAGATAGAGACAAATTATTCTTCACTTGTGGGGTTAGCAAAAGAGTGTGGCCGTGTGTTATGCAGAAATGTGGTGTGATGAACCCTCCTTTTTTGTTTTATGGGATGATGTAGACTCTTTGGGGATACAACAATGGATGAAAAAAAGCCTTGCAAGTTAATATTTATAGGCTTGCCTTTGGTTTTACCATTTATCATTTGTGGTGAAACAGGAATGAAGTTGGGCAAAGTTGGGCGTCCAAAAACTGATGAGCAAATTCTGCAGCAAATCCTTTGGGAAGTGAGGGCAAAGTTGTAGACAAAAGGAAAATTTCGGTATACAGCTAGAACTGATGAGCTTTATGGCTTTTTGGATGTCGATAAGATGATTTTGGTTTAGTTGGTTTTGCTTGTTTGGTTTGTGGGGTTGTTTGTCTTCCTGTTGTTGGTTTCTGCATAATGTTGTGTATTTTGGTCTTTTTCTGTTTTTCTGCAGGTAGGCTTGTATTTTGGGTTTTCTGGTGTCTTTAGCTGTGGCTAAAGTTTGATGGTTTATAAAAGTTATCCAAAATATATATATATATATACCTCAGAAGTAATAATATTAAGCAGAATGAAAAAGATCCCCGAAAGCCTTAACTACACATGCACCTTCTGGTCAATATATCATTTTCAGAATGCGATAAAAAACTCTCAGAGTAGTCAGTTTTCTGTTACTTCAGTCATATTCAAAATATGTTGTCTGAGGGAGTGGAAGACACGTGTATTTTAAACATCATTCAAGATAATTTGGTGAACCCAGAGGAAAAATATGAGTTTTTTTTTTTTTTTTTTGGATGAATGAGTAAATATTCATTAACCAACAAAGAATACAAAACCCTCTAGCAAATCAGCTAGAAACTCCAGGAAGCAACAGGCCTCTTGAACACAAAGCTATACAGTGAGGAAAGACCAGACTATACAACCATCAATACAAAACAAGCACCTATTTACACATCAAACCAAAAAAAAGCCCACCTACTCGACCAACTACAGCAAACAGAAAAAATTCACTGAAACTGCCTGCATCTCAAATAATCTGTATCTCGACAACCAACAACTCAGCACAAGTATTCTGCATAAGGAAATGGCTACAACTCAAAAATCAGCACAAACACTGCACAAGAAATTGGCTGCAACTCACACACTGTCACTTGCATCATCAGAGGAGGCAAAACACCCCACCATCCACAGCAAACTCAACTACCTCCAAACATACTATCCGGTGATCCCCAACTACTACACAATTCCTCATCATCTCTGTTTCTCAAAAAAACTACCACTAGACACGATCCTCATTCTTACCTCTCAATTTATCTTCTGAATTATTTTTCGCTTCTGCTTGAAGATGATTTCCATGTCTAATATTATTTCTCTCCCTCCATAAATTGTAGATAGAGGCACTCAAGGACAATATAAACAGGACAGCATGCATCCCCTTGGCCCTTACCATTCCAATATTTAACTCCTCTACCAACAATATCATCCCATTCATTCGAAGGATCCTTAATCAAACACTTCCTGACAGTTTACAGCCAAACTCTTTTACAGAAATTACACTTACAAAATAAGTAGTTTCTATCTTCAATACAACTTCTACAAAAAACATAACTGCAATATGAATGCTTGTCTAGGAATAGTCAGTAAAAACCAAATTAATCTCCACCACCTGACTTGCTGCTGCTTATGCCTAGTAACTTCCCATGTAGCAGCACAATTGTACACTCCATTTTTTAGAAAATTTCCAAGTAGGCTGATCAACATCACCAGTATTCACCATTGACAGCCTTCTCTGAATCTTAACAAGATCATCATGTCGGCTGCCATATCCAATTCTTATCCACACGAACACTATAGATGAAATTAGTAAAAACATGAGTTCCATTTAGATGAACACTATAGATGAACTTAGGGTATGCCCCTCTGCTTTGCCTCTATATACTTTGTCTAGGTGTGCAATTGCCACCGTCTGTCAACTAAAATACAGCATGGCCCAGAATTATGTAATTTCTTAAACAACAATCACAACATTTGTTGAGAAATTATAAGCAAACCATGCATTCTGCACAAAATTTTCACAAGTTAGTTCTTGAACAGACTTAATTCTTGACTATTACATACAACTATTGGATGTGGAAACAAATAAGAACGATATTATCTGATTGAGGAAAGAAGCGCATTCTATTAGTCTCGAATTTATATAAACAGAGTAGTATGCATCCGTGGAAGGATCAGAAAGAAGCCTCGAACAGTAAGCGAGCAAACGATGCATATTGCAGACAATTCTCCAAAGTAACTCCTAAACAGGCTAGACTCATGCCTTCTAAGTACAATTATTTCCTACAGAAATTAGAAAATTGAGCAGAAAATGACATTTGTTCATTGATCCGATCAAAAGCATATTATAGGGGTAATTTCACTTAATCCCCTGAAGTTCCGCGTCTTTTGCAAACACCTCTCCAAAATTCAAAGTATCAAACTTTTGTTTTATTTCAAATACCCTTACCGTTAAATATTACAGTTAAATTAAACGAAAAAATGAGAAAAATAACTAAAGGGTATTTTAGTAATTTCATACACATCCGTTAGGATTTAAAGGAAAGTTCGAACGAATTGTGTATTTAAAACGAAACAAAAATTCGATACACAAAAGTGCTAGACTTTGAACTTTGAAGAGGTGTTTACAAAAGGCGCGAAACTTCAGGGCGGCGGGTTAAGTGAAATTATCCCCATATTCTATTACTCTCGTTCTAGCTAGATAACAGAGGATGGAGCATCCATTTAAGTAACAGAAAGAAGTCCAAAGAATATTAACATACTAGAAAGATGAACATCACAATTCACCAACCATCCATTCAATTCATGTCCCTTGTCCATAATACTCGGGGACAGGTAGGTCCTCGTCATCGGGGGGAGCCATAACCCATTCCCCATTTTCATCACGCACCAGCCCTTTGTTCTTTTCCACCCACCATGACCCTGGAATCAAACACTCATCCTTGAGAAACTCACAGGACTTGTTGACCAAAGCCAAGCTCCTCTTGACCTTCAGCTCAAAATCTCCCTTCTGCCCATTCCATCCAGCCACCACATGCAGCATGGCCTGCAAATTATGCCAGTCACTCGGATTCTTGGAGTCCTTCAAGCTCGGCGACTTCCTTGTATCTATCACCAACTCAATCCCCGTGTACTCGTACCCCAACAGCCGCCCTGGGTAGTGGGGTATTACGTCGATTGTGTTCTTCACATGCAAAACCTTCAGATTTGTATACTTGTTGAACCTTTCATTGAAAGCTTTATTCCCAACTTGTGGGCACCCAAATACAATAGCTGCAACCGGAATATCGGAAACCCCATTCTCCACCAAATCGAAAGCGCCCAAGACCGATAAGCTTGCGCCAAGGCTGTGCCCTGTTAATGTGACGCTTATCTTCTCATCTTTGTATTGCTGTATCAACCCCTTGATCTTGCTTAAAACCTGTGTTCTTGCACTGCTCTTTGTGAAGGGTGAGTTGGGGTCGTCTGAGGTGTAAACAGTAAGCCAGCCATTCATGACTTTTGGCACCTTTTCATTATCACCATCGCTATCACTACTGCTACTACCATCATCGCCATCGCCAAATTCAGCACGCGCATTTGGACGAATCAATTGCTTGGCAGATTTGAGGTCAGCGTCTAACACATCAACCCACTCGTAGCTCCTTGTCGTCCCACGCCACACGACATGTATTTCGCGTCGGCCCAAGGCGCGGCTGGCCCGGTCGGTGGTGACAGCGATATAGCCAATCCAGTTGGACTCACGGTCCCAGGACTCGCGCGACTGCGAGTGGAGAAGAAGGGCCTCGGGGTGGCCGACTTTGGCGGTGGCGTAGAGGAAGGAGACGACTTGGTAGTCGGAGGCGGCGTCGAACATGACTTTGTGGAAGAAGGAGGCCTTTCCATAGCGGCTGGAGCCGCAGTACTTGGAGTTCTGGTCGTTGTTGAATGCGTCATAGGTGGCCTGGCAGAGGTCGCCGCAGCGGAGGATGAGCTTGCGGAGGGAGAGGTCGAGGGGGTCTAGAAGGCCTTCCCAGTTATTACTGCCTAGCAATTGAGGCCATTCTGTTGATTCGGCTGCTTCGGTTGCTGGGTTCATGGTCACTGCAGGGGCGTGGTTGGGGCTGTGAGAATGAGTGTGTTTTGTTGGATTATTTCCCATTTTTAGATAAGGAAGATTTTCTCAAGGTTTGATGGAGAAAACGGAAAGGAGCGGAATTTGTGTTGGTTAATTGGATACAGGTGTCTCTTGGGGATAAGAAAATGGGTGGCGATAACGCTGATAAGGGTGGTGTTGACCGCTGACCGGACCCACCATGAAGAAGTCATTTGTTTTTGTTTTTTGGCATGTATTTTTTATTTGGTTTCTTTGGTCGTTGTCGTCAATTTTTGTTTGTTTGGTAGATTGGTAGTGGTAGCCTGGTAGGAATTGCCGTATGGGACGGGGCAATTATAATTTTTAAGTGAGATTTTAACGTGCTTTAAAAATTAATTTAAGAAAGTAGAGGGAATTGGTAAAGTGCAGGCAGGTTGAATTCAGGTCAAATCGTAACCCAGACAAGACATCCACCTCGTATCGTGTTACGTGGGTGGTTCATTTATTTTTCAGAATCTTGCCATGTAATCAAAATGGTATTATTATTATTATTATTATTTTTTTTTTTTTTAGAAAAACATAACTTCATTCGTTTATAAATGGACTTGTTCAACACTTACAATTTCTTGCACTACCATAGGAAAATTCTCATACCATGTTTGTTCAACCCCACTAGAAAGAGCAAACTTAGCTAACCTATGAGCAGCCTCATTTGCCCCTCGGAATACATGAGAGACTTTCCAAACATTGAAATTCTGAAGAAGCAATTTGATATCATTCAAGACTGGTCCATTTCTTCCACAGCAGCGCTCCGGTGAATTAAGATCATGCACCACTTCCAAAGCATCACCCTCCAATTCCAAATATGTTGCTCCCAATTGGATTCCAAGGACTACCGCTTGCCACGCCGCTAAAGTTTCAGCCGTATTGGACTGACTTATCTGATTTCGGGTGGAACTAGTCATAGCCAAAACACGTCCTGCATGATCCCTGGCTAAAGTACCCAATCCCACCTTACCTGTTCGAGGGTCTAGAGCAGCATCCCAGTTGATTTTTAGGACTCCAATAGGTGGTCTTTTCCATCGTTCAGCAATTCTGATGGGTGTCTGCACTTCCCTCGGTCCTGTCCTGTTCCTTTTCTCCGTCGCTTGAGCAAACTGTTCCATCTGAGTGCGGGCAGCTATGATAAGTTCCCCTGGGGACTTGAATTCTCCCTTGAAAACAACAGAATTACGTCGGAACCAAATCTGTCTCGCTACAATCACCATCAGCTTCAGCTCCTCTTCTGTCAATCTCTCCACTAGGCGCGTAAATATGCTCAAGAAGTCATCCTCATCAGTAGGACATTTTTGAATCCGCACAGGACACTCTAACCACACATCCTTGGCCGCTTGACAACTCCATAGACTATGTCCCACGGATTCCATTTCCAGCTTACATATAGGGCATTTATCATCTTGTGTTACTCCTCGCTTAGACAGGTTGGCTTTGGTGGGGAGTATGTTGTTACATGCTTTCCATAAAAATAAATGTACCACTCTTGGGCAGTTGAGTTTCCACAGAGCCTTCCACATCCTGTCCTTGTTACCTTCGCTTGAGCACTCACCCTCATCCGCCAAACTGGACTCTTTTGCCATATGATATGCACTACGAACTGTGAAAATTCCCTTCTTTGTACCATCCCACACAATTTTATCTTTTTGGCCTAGAGGACTCAGTGCCATGTTGCATATTCGCTTAGCTTCATCTTCAGGAAAGACTTCCCTTATAAGCTCGTAATTCCACCATTTGGTTGAATCATCTATTAAATCTTTAACCTTGGCATCTTCTCCCAAAATTCGCACAGGTGATTGGATCATTCCCGAAGAAGTGGAGTCAATCCATTTGTCACCCCAAATCTTAATCGAGTTACCATCCCCCACTCTCCAAATCAAACCAGATTGGACTAGTCTCTTTGCTCCCCAAATGATCCTCCAAACATATGAAGGATTATGCCCTAGCCGAGATGAAAGAAAAGACTCCTTCGAGAAATATTTCTTTTTTAGAACTTGGGCTACCAAACTCTCTTCGTTTTGCATGATTCTCCATCCTTGCTTAGCAAGCAAGGCCATGTTGAAAAGCTCCAAATCACGGTAACCCAACCCTCCTTTCTGTTTTGACAATCCCATCTGACTCCATTTAAGCCAAGCAATTTTTGAGCCATTGTTTTGATGTCCCCACCAGAATTTCGAGAACAAGGAGTTAATCCCTTAACACAGTGTTTTTGGTAATTTGAAAACACTCATGGTGTAGGTAGGTATGACTTGAAGCACAGCTTTCATTAGAACTTCTTTCCCCGCATGGGATAAAAACTTTTCTTTCCATCCGTTTATTCTGTCCCAAATTCGCCCTTTGATGCTTACAAAGGATGTCATTCGAGACTTACCTACCATAGATGGCAGTCCCAAATATTTCTCAAAACAAGTCGTTGGGGTCACCCCCACCATTTTCACAAGAGTATCCTTTACTGTTTTTGGCGTGTTCTTACTAAACAATACTGAAGTTTTGTCCCTGTTTAATTGTTGTCCTGAAGCTCTCTCGTATAACTCCAATGTTGTTTGGATCATTCCCCATTCCTGAGGACTAGCTTTACAGAACAGAACGCTATCGTCTGCAAAGAAAAGATGGGTAACTCTCGGCCCTCCACGGGCAATAGCCAACCCTGTGATTAATCGCTCCCGTTCCGCCTTACGCAACAAGTGACTTAACCCCTCAGCACATATTAAAAATAAATATGGTGATAGAGGGTCACCTTGACGTAAGCCACGGGTAGGGAGAATCCGTCCGTGAGGTTGTCCGTTTAGGATCACCCTATATGTGACTGTGCGAACACATTTCATGATCAGTTGAACCCATCGGTCTGTTAACCCTATTTTCCTCATGATTGCTTCCAAAAAATTCCATTCCACCCGATCATATGCCTTACTAATGTCAAGTTTTAAAGCCATAAAGCCTTGTTTTCCTTTCAAACGGTTAGACATAGTATGAAAAGCTTCAAAAGCCACAATAATATTGTCAGTTATGTGTCTGCCAGGAATGAAAGCGCTTTGATTTTGTGAAACAATAGAAGGTAAAACTGTTTTCATTCTGTTTGCTAACACTTTTGCAATAATCTTATACAAGACATTACACAGACTAATGGGCCAGAAATCAGTAACACTGACCGGACTTTTTATTTTCGGAATTAAGACAATATGTGTTTCATTCAAAGAATTCTCAAAAACACCATAATTCAAAAAATTGAGCACAGTTTTACATACCTCACTCCTTATTGTAGCCCACGAATTCTGGAAGAACCCAGCACTAAACCCATCAGGCCTTGGTGATTTCATAGGTTGCATCCGTTTCATTGCTTCATCAACTTCTAGTTCGGTGAACTCTCGACACAAAGCATTGTTCATTGATGATGTCACACTACACTCCAACCCTGCAAGACAATTCTCTACCTCCTGAACTCCCCCTGAGGTGAAGAGTTCCTGGTAGTAATGAAGAAAAGCTTCAGTGATATCGTCTGGTTGTTGCCAATCTCGACCTGCTGTATCTCGAACTCTCTGAATTCTGTTTGTTCTCCTCCGTTGATTAGCCCATGCATGGAAATATTGAGTATTTCGGTCACCATCCTTATACCAATTTTGTTTAGCTCGTTGTTTCCATCGCAGATCCTCCTTTTCCAGCAACACCTCAATTTCAGCATTAAGTAATTTTATCTCTTCACTGTTCTCAGGACCTTCGTGACGTTGTAACTCCTCCAGCTCTTGAGTTTTCAATTTTATTTGTGCAGCACTATTCTCAAACTTTCCTTTACTACAGTTTAGAAGACTTGCTCGGCATTTGGATAATTTAGACATTGCATCTTCATTTGGTGTCGCATTCCAAGCCTCTTCTATTACTTGGTGGTAGTCCTCCTCCATTGTCCAATGCAATTCAAACTTGAATCCTCTTCTGTTTTTGCCATTAACTTGCAAATTCGCATCCAATAATAGATGAATCGGTTTGTGGTCTGAGGATCGACCAGCTAGGACCTGAACACTAGAATCTCTGAACATACTACACCATTGAGTATTTGCAACTGCTCGATCAAGTCGGATTTTGATGAAATTACCGTCTGACTGACAATTTGTCCAAGTGAACTTAGCACCCGAATAACCTAAGTCACTAAGGTTGCACTTCTCTAATGCAGATCGGAATAACTCCATTTGTCCTTCTCTTCTAGGGGTTGCACCCCACTTCTCACTTTGTTCTACTATCTCGTTGAAATCACCAATACAAAGCCAAGCTCTAGGCGCGTAAGACTCTAAATGCTGTAATAAGTCCCAAGATTCAGGTCTTTTATTCCACTCAGGATGGCTGTAAAATCCGGTTAATTTCCATTGCACCCCTGTGTTCAGATTGATCACAATAGCATTTATATGGCGACGGGAATAATTTTGAATTTCCAACTCATCAACCTCCCTCCATAGAAGCGCTAATCCTCAGCACTTTCCCACCGGGTCCACTACAAACAGGCCAGCAAAACCAAGCTGACCTCGGATCACCTCCATCTTTATTTTATTACTTTTTGTTTCCATAAGAAACAAAAAATTGGGTCTCTTTTCTTTTACCAATTGGTAGAGGTCCCGAACTGTCCGGAGGTTCCCAAGCCCCCGGCAGTTCCAACTAATTAGACTCATAATTATGGGTGGGGCTGCATCGCAGCCTCCGCCATCTCATTCTTTGTTTTTGTCTCCGTTTCAAAATCCTCAAAAACAGTTTCTGTTTCCTCCTCCAAGTAGTCCTCCCACTTCCTAATTTTTAGGTGCCTTTGTTCATCACAAATAGACCCCACTGTTTTAGCTTTCCTTTTCCCCATTAACACAGGAAAATTAGCTACTGGGTGATTTTCCTCTTCCCCTAATTGAGACACTTTTTTCCAAATTTTTACAGAATTAGAAAGACATACCTGATTGTGCTGCCCTTTTCCAGTTTCTGCCTTACGGGTTTCAGTCACCTTTTCTTTCTTAGTTCATTGGGCCGAAATTATTCCAGCTAGGCTTACCACCTCTTCTATTGGGCTCTGATTTGCTCCCCTCACTAGTGTCTTCGGTATAGGCCCAATAGATTGAGGTTGAGCCCATTTTGGTATACCCGTGACCCTACCAACATGGTGCGCCTCCAGTTGTCCCTTATTTGCATCATCCGTGACCCCATCCTCTATATATGCCTCTAGCTGTCCCATGTACTCCTCCCTGTCAAACTCTCCCGAAATCACGCCCAACGTCTCCATATCAGACTGACATTCACGCCCAACGTCTCCCGAAATCACGCCCAACGTCTCCTTACCAGACTGAAAATCGTGAAGACCCTCCCCCAAGTTTCGGTCGTACTTTTCCTTTCCTTCCAAAATTCCTTCCCCAGCTGTTTTACTGATTTCCATAACTCCAAGGTGACCGGTTTTGGTACTTTCCTTTTGGGATTGGTGATTTGGCGTAGGGTTTCCTCCCAACCCGTAGCTTTCCTTTCCTGTCATGTTTCCTCCACCCATCAGTTGAACGTCGGTGCCGTGCCTCTGAGAGGTTCTGATCGTTTGTCTCTCAAAACCTCTTCCCTGCTTGTTTAGCTTTTCAGCCCGTAACCATACCCCCCATTCCTTGATCTGTTTAGTATGAGTCCGTTTTGGGCATCCTCCGTCCCCATGCGCAATTCTTCCACAGTAGAAACAAAATACTGGAAGGTTTTCGTATTTGAAGCTTACCCAGTGTGATTTACCTGCAACAGTCAGAGACCCTCCCCTCTCCAATGGTTTTTGTATATCAATAATCACCCTTATGCGCATGACGCTACCCCACTCTACTCCATCCCCAGCAGTGTCTACCGCCTCCAGGATCCCCAAAGACTCTCCGATCTTACTCCCAATCGCTTTCGTCATACAAATCAGAGGCATGTCGTGAATTTGGATCCAAAATGGAGAGGACGAAAAGTTCCAAAGAGAGGATGGGATGCCACCGTCAAACTCCAATAAAGCAAGGAGGGACCGATCAAATGACCAAGTTCGTCCCTTTAGCACCCTTGCTTTGTCTGTTTCTTTGCTGAATTCGAAAATCCATACATTAGGTTGGATCTCCTTGAATCCAACATCTCCCTCCGTTCGCCAGATTCTCTTGAATACAGTAGTAAAGCCATCTCTGTTCACTCTTTTCTCCGCCCAAATCTTGCCTATCAGACAACTGTTTCCCTATTTTTTTGCTTCAGCAATCTCATAATCATCCACTACAATTCCCAACTGTTCACCCTCCGAAAGCGTGGATTTCTTCCGCTCACTGTTCATCTTGACCTTTGTTCGTTTAACTCACCTCACCACTATTTTCCTCAGAGAATTTCAGAGAAACCTAGAGAGAGGACTCGTTAATGTTTTTGTATCTTAAAAACCCCTTTTCTTGTTAATTAAAGAGAAAGGACACCTTGAGCTCTGAATTTGTCTAAGCATGGTATTATTTTTTGAGATATGATAGTCATAACATAAATTCAATAAAAACTCCATTTTTTTTTTATTTTACAATTAATTTCTAGTTTAAGGCTCTCTTCTCCACCTGTATTTTTTGTTTTTTTTTTTTTTAAAAAAAATGCACTTAAGAACAAAGTTAGGTCTTTATTAGATTTAAGTTGTGATTTTATCATTTTTCTTTTTTTTAACCTTATTGGAATATGAGGATTAGACCCAGTGGCAGAGCCAGACAATTCATATTGGGGATGCCGTCAAAATTTTTTTGGCATTGATCGTATCAAAAATAATACTCGCAAGTGTACGAATCGTGTGCAATAAAGTGCGCGTGAAAATGCGAGGTCGAACCACAGAGAACGGCGTTTTGTACATAAAAATTAATACAACTCCTAAATTAAACGTATCTTAACCTAGCCCCAAAGAGGATTAATTTCGAACAAAAAAAATGCAGAAATAAAATTAAACTGAAATTGCAGGGATAAAAATAACTAAGGTTAAAGTTGAACCTCACCCAATATGAATAAGCTAAATACATTAAACACTCACTTTCCGTTTTTTTAAACATTAAACCCTTCAACACACTCTATTGTGGTAATTGACACAAGTCAAACCGAATAATGTGTTTACCGTTAAGGAGCTACAACGAGTATTGATTATGGATAAAATCATCCACTGTATCCTTGGATCACAGTGGATATTGAATCACAACCAAACACTTGTTNTTCTAGCCACCCATTGAACAACAAAACAAAATTGAATTAAAATAATGCATTAAAAATAACTGTAAAATAAAAGCTTACAACTGAAAAGGGGCGGAGCAATGCAAACAGTAGCAAAATGCTCTTTAAAAATGCCCCAAGAGAATGTGTGTTCGACCAAATGGCCTTGGGTCCTATTTATAGGAAAAATTTCCTACGAGTACGTTCGAACGTAGGAGGTGCGTTCGAACGTACTACTGAGTTGTGCGTTCGACCGCAGAGAATCGTAACGGCGCATGCTGAAGCGATGGACTCCTAGGGCACCCGCGCGATACGCGGGCTGACAGGGACTGTGCTCGACCGTGTCTTTGCGTTCGACCGCAAGTGCGTTCGAACGCACCAAGTGCGGTCGAACGCACTTGGCAGGGGTCCAATTCTTCACTTAGTGTCTTTTTGCTCTCTTGTGGCCAACTTTTGTTGTAAAGACCTGCACAACTCAAAACACTAAAAACACCAAAAATATCAGAAATTAACAAAGCTAAAGGCCTAACAAATATAAGTTAAAGGGGTCAAATATACACAATTTGACACTGATCAGGCATCCTAAAAATTTTTGCTACCCTAAAAATTTGGTAATTCACATAATATATGCATCACATAAAAACAGAAACAATAAGCCCTTTCAGTAATTAAACAACAGGAAAAGAAAGTGGTAAACTTGTATATGAACTCGGTGATCACATAAATTTACAGTACCTAGTGCCAAAAATGCCAACCAAACAATTACAATCCTGATAAAACTTGCGCTCATAATAATCTATCGCATGAAATTCCAGAATTCTTAGACCAAATATTCGACTTTAGAACTTGAATTTCTCTTCAATTTGGAGCCTTACAAAATAATAATAATAATAAATGACACTTTACCTGTCTATCAGATAATTTCACTTACTTGAAACATGTTTCACGAGAGGACCATGAAAAGGAGACAACAATACAATTCTATAGTTTCTTTGTATTTCCTCTATTTTCTAAAAAACCAAACAAAGCGTGTAAACTTTTTTTCTTTCTTCTTATTTACTTGCTGACAATTTTGAAGTATAATCATATTTAACCATCATAACTAGGACACTAAAGAGAAAACAAAACAAAAAATAAAAGAAAAAGGTTAATTTTGTTATCATTTATGGCAAAAAAAAGTAGTCAAATCCATAGGTAAAAAGGATTTATTATTATTATTATTATTATTATTTTTAGGGTACAGTGGGTAGGGGAATTTTTTTTTTTTTTAATCTTTGGGGCTGCGGCACCCCCAACGGTGAACGTGGCTCCGCCACTGATTAGACCCCTAGAGGGGAGGTAATGTTTTTCGAATTTCTACTCCTGAAAAACAAGATCATGATATGATATATCAAGAAGAGTACTAATATAATCCACGTCAGCGTAAGTGAACAATGACTCTCGTTGGCATGAACAGTAATAAAAATTAAAAATTTGTTGAACAGTAATTTTTTGTTACTATTCACGTCAACGTGAGTCACTGTTCACTTACACTACTCTATCAAGAAATCTAAAATCCAAGCTCACGCCTAAATTTTTGTCGTTGTCATGTACACCTTATCCCTTATCCGCTTCAGCGCCCCCCCCCCC
>VIBQ01000156.1:25984-61420 GCA_006937295.1 Carpinus fangiana
TCACAATAAATTAATTCACATATAAACATGCTTAGCTCATATGTATTAAACATTTATGCTACAAGGCATACTCTGAGCGCTAACACATTGTTCATATTTCCGTCTATCGATAAAGTACATATGTATATCCTATTGTTGTTACACAATCTTGTCAAACTACTCGAGGCAAACACTGTTACAAGAGGTCACAACGGATAATGGTCCGCAGACGAATATCCGATGTATCTCCGGTTGCAACGAGTGTTGACGTTTGACGATTTGTAGACAACAATCAACACACTTTTGTCACTAAAATGCATTAAAACGAATAAACATAAATCTTAAATGACAGAATAATACGAACTAAACATGAATAAATGTAAACAAATTAAAGTAAAGGGAATAAGAGACTAAATAAAAGTAAAATAAAACATAAATTAAATAAATGACAATTTAGGAGGGATTTACAATGGAAAACAGAGGGTTTTGGGCCCTAGAGGCGCCTCCCAAACGTAAGAAACAAAGAATACACAGAGGTCCTATTTATAGGCTGGTGGGTCACTGAAGTGCGTTCGAACGCACTACCTGCGTTCGAACGCACCAGTTATTTGCGGTCGAACGTAGGGTGTGCGGTCGATCGTAAATAACTGCTGTGACGGCTAGGGCTGACTAGGCGTGCGTTCGACTGCAGAAAACCGCTAGGGCCGGCTGGGCATGCGTGCGACCGCGGCTCCTGCGTGCGACCGTAAGTGCGTTCGAACGCACTTGGCAGGAATCAGCTTCTTCACTTTAAGTCCTCTTTGCCCTTTGCTAGCCATGTTTTAATGCAATGACCTGCACAGCACAAAACACTAAAAACTATACAAAACATTAGTTATTAACACAGCTAAGAGCCTAACAAACATAAGTCAAGGGGGTCTAATAAACAATATTTGACACCGATCACTCATCATGAGTATGTCCAAGCCACCATCACATGTGGGAGTGAGGAAATTGTTGATGATGTGGTAAGTCAGTTTAGCTTAGAGGACCCTAAGATGGAATGTTTCACCCAGATGACTGTGACCTAGACCTTGATAGGCTAGATGTGCAAGATGGTGGGTTGCATGATTTAACTTTACAGGATCCTGAGATGGAACACTTCACCCAAGAGGAAGATTACCTAGACCTGGACAGGCTACTTGATCATGCTGATACTTTTAGTGAGCCTAGTCTTAAGGATCCATCGGGAAAGTGTTTTGATCAAATTGAATATAATCTGGATCTTGACAAGTTCCTCAAGCAAGCTGTGATGTTTATAGAGCCAAGTCTGGAGGATCCTTTGGAAGAAAGCTTTACTCAATTTGAGTTTGATTTGGACCTTGACATGGTACATGAGCAAGCTAAGGCCTTATTGGATCCCACTCCTGAGATACAGACTAAGAATGGAGAAGAAGAGAACCTGGAGTAGATTGAGCCCTCACCTATTCCAATTTTTTCCAACGACAAGGAAGTGAGTACTAAAGCTCATTCTTTCGTCACAATCCCTCTTGAGACATATCTTGAACCTCAAGTTTCATCTTTCCAATGTCTCGAAGAGCCGTCTTATGTAAAAATCTTTGAGGATTCACACTCACAAGATCACAAATCTAGGAACCATGTTCCTAAGTGGATCCCTCGAAACAAGGACAACTACATAAGATGGCGGAACATCCTTCCAGAGGGGTATCTAGTTCTAAAGAATAAAGGATGGAAGGGATTGGTTGGACACCCATATGAGCGGGGAAGGTGCGGTATTTTTCTTTTTTTTATTATTTATTTTATTTTCCGCACTGCATTTTTTATTTATTTTCTTTTTGTTATTTTATTTTTTGTCATTCTATTTTTATTTTTGTTTCTAACAGCAATTAACCGTTGATGTTTGATCTTTGAGAAAAAGATTACTGTTAGTTTTTGACAGGTGTTTTGATGTTTAAGTTCGGGGGACACTTTGGACTTCGCACTCGTCGGTTCCTCATCCCACTGTAATGTATTTCTTGCCACATTGGGGACAATGTGTCATTTAAGTTTGGGGGTGTGGACAAACATTCTGTCTTTTTGTTTTGTTTGTTTATTTAGTTGTTTTGTTTTGTTTTTGTCTGTATATAATTTTTTTTTTCTTTTTGTTTGTTGCTGTGTTGTTGAATGGGTACAATTTACATCGTAATTGTGGATTGCATGTCATTGGTGTGTTTAACTTGTTTGAACATTGCATATCATTAGAAGTCCTAGTTTTTGATTCATGTGTTGGATTAGAGAGACTCCACTTGTTTGATCGATATTTCACATGCACACTAGCATTAGGGTCTGTGAGGTATGAGATTTGACTTTGAAGTGTGTGTTGAGATTTTTAGGTTTGCGATGTAATGATGAAAACCTTGGCTGCTTTGAAAAATAAAAAAAAATAAAAAAATCAAATCAGAATAAGTCGAGCTTTTCATTAAGTAACCGGACCTCTTGCCTGGCCAAGCAATGAGTGTTCGCGTCAAAAGATGAGAAATTCCAGCTAAAAAATTGTATGGCTAGTTTAGGCTCCGTAGCTCTTTTGACTTGAGTAATTAAGCCATACGGATGTCTCTACATCTAGTGCCCTAAAACCGCCTGGTTCGGGAGTCACTGGCCCAACGCTCGTTACATAGGTCATTTAGAAGCTTAAGGGAGTCAAACATTGCACAGCCTACACAAAAAATTGTATATTTCAATTCAAGCCTTGGTTGTATTTATCACATTATTTTCCTTTGAATTTTGGGATACACGCCTTTGGAGAATGATTGAAACCCCATGATCTTGTTGTTAGTTCACTTTGCACTTCAGGGAGCATGTATTGTCTCAATTTTCCAACCTTGAGTGAAATGATGTTTGGATGGCTAGATGATGTGGTTCGTATGTTTAACATGTTAAAATTGCTAATAATGTATGAACCATGTGTTTGTGTGAAGGGTTTTGTCCATTAATAACATAGTGCCAAATAATTGTTTGTGGGTGTCATTCCTAAAAAATCCTCACGAGACTTCACTCGTCCACTAGGGATGCCTAAGGATTTAAAAGGCTTGTTGCATACGCTAAATGCAATCGTTTCTCCTACGAAAGCGGAATTATGTTTCTTGTTTTTATTTGTGTTTCATTTTTGTTTTGCTAAGGGACTAGCAAAATGTAAGTTTGGAGGTATTTGATCGGTTTCAAATATTGTATATTGGACCCCCTTTAACTTATGTTTGTTAGGCTCTTAGCTATGTTAATATCTGATATTTTATGTTGTTTTAGTGTTTTAGTGTGTTGTAGGTCCTTGGTGCAAATTGTGGCTAAAAGGGGAGAATTTAAGCAATGTTGGAATCCTGGCCCCTACCAGTGCGATCGAGCGCACTTGGTGCGATCAAGCGTATTGCGATCGAACGCATGAGTCACGATCGAGCGCACGCCATGTCAGCCGTAATCCCCGCGTTGCCCTAGCCAGCCCTAGCCTCCATCGCTTCAACACTTGCACCGTGGGATTTTAGAGCAGTTATATGCGATCGAGCATCATGCTTACGATCGAGCACATACGGGAACACACGGCTCTGCGATCGAGCGCACCCTTGACCTGGCAGCACACTTAATTTTGTCTATAAATAGGACTTTGTGTAATTCATTTTCTCTTACATTTTGGAGGCGTCTCTAGGGCCTCAAACCCTCTGTTTTCCACTGTAAAGCCCTCCTAAATTGTCATTTTAATTTATCTTGTTTTATTTTGCTTTTATTTATGATCGGTGTCAAATATTGTATATTGGACTCCCCTTAACTTATGTTTGTTAGGCTCTTAGTTTTGTTAATATTTAATATTTTGTATTGTTTTAGTGTTTTAATGTGTTGTAGGTCCTTAGTGCGAATTGTAGTTCAAAAGGGGCGGAATTAAGCAAAGATGGTATGTCAGCCTTTGCAAAGTGCGTTCGAACGCAGGTTAAGTCAGCCTGCCTTTCCCGCGTCGCCCTAGCCGGCCCTATTGATCATCGCTTCAACCTTACGCCGTGGGCAGTTATTTGCGTTCGACCACACGTAGTGTGTTCGAATGCACTGCGGTTGAATGCAGCGTCTACACTCGAATGCACGCGGCACTGCGGCACACCTGCGACCGAACGCACAGCACCATGATCGAACGCATGCAGGGTTGCGTTCGAATGTACCCCCTGCGTTCGAACGCACTCCTGACCTGGCAACACACTAAGTTTTTGTCTATAAATAGGATTCGTTGTTTTCTTTGTTTTCCACGCTTGGGAGACGCTTGGGATGCATTTGAGGTGCCCTCAATGGCCCAAAACCTCCCCGTTCTTCATTGTAAACACTCCTAAACGTCAATTTAATTTAATGCTTTTATTTATTTTGCATTAGTCTCTTATTCCCTTCACCATGTTTTTATCTAATTATTTTTATGCTTAGTTTAATACTCTGTTTGTCATTTACTGTTTTGCTTGTTCGTTTCAATTCAATTTCGTGACAAAATTGCGTTGATTGTTGTTTATGAATCGTTTAACGTCAACAGTCGTTGCAACCGGAGATACATTGGATGATTCGTCTTCGGACCAATATCCGTTGTGACCTCTTAAAATAGTGTTTGCATCGATTAGTTCGACAAGACTTCGTAACAACAATAGGACATGCATTAGTGCTTAATTGATAGACGGATGTATGAACTAGTTAATAGCAAATAGAATACGCCTAGTAGCGTAATCGTTGTTGAGTATAGACTAAGCGTGCTTATATGTTGATTAAATTGTGGTGAGATAGATTAGGGACCTTAGCGTTTTTATTTATTTACTTTTATTGCATTTTAATTTAGTTTATTTTTAATGCACACCATGTGTTTGATTTTGGGACTAGGTTAAGATAGAATTAGTTTAGGCACTTTAAAATTAGTTTTTAACAAAACACGATTCTCTGTGGGTTCGACCTCGCACTTGCACAACCGCTCTATTACAAACGACTCGTGGAATTGGCGAGTACAATTAAATTTGTACATCAAATTTTGGCGTCGTTGCCGAGGAATCGTTTTTTGTTTGAATTGATTTTTTTTTTCCTTAGATTAATTTTATTTTCCTACTAGTTATTTTAATTATGCATTTATTTTATTTGTTTCGTGCTTTTGTATAAGAAAAAAATCCAAAAAAATTAGATTAGTGTTTGTTTTTTGCTTTTTTTTTTTTAGTTTAAGTTCGGTTTCTGGAAAATCAGGCGCCGACAGTGCGGTCGAACGCAGTTCTTGCGATTGAACGCACTTGGGCCTATTCCAGGTCGGCCGCGTACCTTCGCTCGCCTAGTACGCTGTTGCGTGCGAGCGCGCGCTTCTGACAAACCGCAGTGCGCCGTTGCAAACGATCGTACCTCAGTTGTGATCGAACGCAAGAGCACAGACTACTACATTTCTTCATATATGCGTGTCTGTGATCGATTTTGGTGTCCAGTGTTCGAACACACCTTAGCTGGCCGCACCAATAGACCCGAGGTAGTGAATGTGTCCAGTTTTCAATTTTTTTTAATTATTTTATTTAATTATTGTTTTGTCTGTTATTATTTAATTTTTTGTCCTGTTTTTATTTATTTACTTGCTGTTTTTAGTTTTTGTTAGTTTATTTTTTGTTTTTAGTTGTTTAATTAATTGTTTTTGTTAGTTATTTCTTTAATTTATTTTTGTTAGTTTTAGTTTATTTTATTTTTGTTGTTATTGTTTCATGTGGGATATTTTGAACTGTTTGGGTGAAGCATGAGTCTTCCGTTTATTAATTTTGATGTTTCCCCTAGTAGTAGGACATCAAAGCCTACTAATTTGAACCCACATGAACTATGTTTAGCCTGCTCTAGCCTGTACCATAATTTCGGTGATTGTCCACATTGGGGACAATTTACCAATTTCTCATATGGGCAGCTAAACATCAATTTTTCCAACCAGGGGTTTGAATCACATTCTAATTCTTACAGCCCTAACTGGAATAACCATTCTGATGTCTCGTTGTATGCTCATGCCTCGGAAAACTATGTGTTGTACAAATTAAATGTACTCGCAAGTGCACGAGTCGTGTGCAATATAATGGGGGTGCAAGTGCGAGGTTGAACCCACAGGGAGTTGTGTTCTTGAAAGCAAATTTAAACCTAAAATAATTCTATTCTAATCTAGTTCACAGTTTTTGAATGGTGATTGTTTAAATGAAACAAAAGCATAAAACTAATTAAATGAAAGTTGTATGTTAACGAAACACTAGGGTTTTAGAATCCACACTCACTCATCATTAACAATCTAGCTTCATGATCTCAGATATTCCCCAAAGTTCTCACATATAAATCTTAAGCATGTTTCACTTTTTGCTTCACAAATTAATCAAAACATTCCTTGTATCCATTCTTTACCCAAATCACAATAGAAATCCAATAATCAATTAAATCATTAGCTGTATCCGTAAATCACAGACAAATATCCAATCTATATTGAAAACTTCGTTGTATCCAGAAAATAAATCACAAGAAAGATCCAATCTTTTAATCAAGAAAATCATTCAATTAATTGTATTGAATTATCAAAAATCATCTAATGTATCCTTAAATCACAATAGATATCCAACATACATTCAATCCAATTAATAGAAAAAGTAAAACAATACACAATTAAGCCATTAAATTGGGGAATATGGAATGTATGAAACTAAATTGCTAATCATAAGTGAGGCTTCATCTTCAACCCTAGTTGAAGGTTTAGCCTCTCATGTTATTGAAAGAAAAAACATTCATCATTGAATCTATAATAAAAATGAGTACTTACAAGTAATGAAACCCAAGATTGAAATCCAAAAGCTAGGAAACCCTAGAACTCTCTTCTTTCTCCTCTCAAATTTTGTAATTCGCAGCCTCCCTAAACTAGTTTGATAAATATGTATTTATAGGACTAAAACTAGGGTTTACAATTTAATAAAACGCTGAAATTCGCTCCAGGTCGGACGCGTGCGATCGATCGCATAGTGGTGCGATCGTTCGCACTCGTGCATGAACTTTTGTCTGCTGCGTCGCACGAGCGTTCGATCGTGGTTGCCCTACGTTGGAACGCATATGCGTTCGATCGTAGCTGATCTGCGATCGATCGCTCCACCGGAGGCTAGCCCTTTTCATCCACAAAATGCACTTCCGCTTAAAACCCACAGTTTTCCTTTAGCAACCTATAAAACACTAAAAACACAAAACTAAACCAAAACATCAGATAATAACAAAGCTAAAAGATTAACAATAGTAAATTAAGGGGTCCAAATGTGCAACATTTGACACACATCACTATGCTCTCCAATCTGATGAACTGCACCATCCTAAATATCCGCAGTTCAATACCCAGTCTTCCATACCTTCATCGTATAATCGTCCTCCTCAAGAGTCATTAGTGCAACATTTTCCAACTGCTCATATTGATGACTTAGAGGAGAGAGCGAACCAACTCATGGCAGCTAGGCGTGCCCACGCCCAGCTTCCACACACTCACACACCTCATCAGTCATGTGAATATTGTTATCATCCTTCTCACGGTTTTTACGATTGCCCATTTTATATTCATTACGTGAGTCAAATTAACATGTCTGCACATGAGGATGGACAAAACACCACCACACTTGTTAGTGAGGAAAAAGATGTCAGCAAGGTGGAAGAAAAGGATGAGCAATTTGAGCCCCCGTCAATTCCAATTCTTTCCAACGACAAAGAAGTGAGCACTGAAGCTCACTCCTTCGTCATAATCCCTCTCGAGACATATCTTGAACCTCAAGTTTCATCTTTTCAATGTCTCGAAGAGCCATCTTATGTAGAAATCTTTAAGGATTCACGAACACAAGATCAAAAATCTAGAAATCGTGGTCCTAAGAGAATTTTTCAAAATAAGCTTTTAGGCTACATAAGATGGCGGAACATCCTTCCAGAGGGATATCCAATTCTTAAGAAGAAAGGATGGAAGGAATTGGTTGGACACCCATACGAGCAAGGAAGGTGCGTTTTTCTTTCGTTTTTATTTTCCGCACTTTAATTTTTGTCATTTTCTTCTTGTTATTTTATTTTATTATTTTTTGTTTCTAACAGCAATTAACCTTTTGATGTTTGATTTTTGAGAAAAAGATTGTTGTTAGTTTTTGACGTGTGTTTTGATGTTTAAGTTCGGGGGACGCTTTGGACTTTGCACATCTCAGTTTCTCATCCCACTGTATTGTATTTCTTGCCACATTGGGGACAATGTGTCATTTAAGTTTGGGGGTATGGACAAACATTTTGTCTGTCTTTTTGTTTGTTTATTTACTTGTTTTGCTTTGTTTTTGTCTGTATATATTTGTTTTTGTCTATATATAAAATTTTTTCTTTTTGATGCTATGTTGTTGATTGGGCACAATTTACATCGTAACTGTGGATTGCATGTCATTGGTGTGTTTAACTTGTTTGAACATTGCATATCATTAGAAATCGTAGTTTTTGATTCATGTGTTGGATTAGAGAGACTCCACTTGTTTGATCGATATTTCACATACACACTAGCATTAGGGTCTGTGGGGTATAAGATTTAACTTTGAAGTGTGTGTCTTGAGATTTTTAGGTTTGCGATGTGATGATGAAAACCTTGGTTGTTTAAAAAAAAAAAAATTCAGAAAATTAGAATAAGTCGAGTTTTTCATTGAGTAACCGGACCTCTTGCCTGGCCAAGCAATGAGTGTTCGAGTCAAAAGATGAGAAACTCCAAAAAATTGTATGGCTAGTTTAGGCTCCGTAGCTCTTTTGACTTGAGTAATTAAGCCCTAGGGATGTCTCTACATCTAGTGCCCTAAAGCCGTCTAGTTTGGGAGCCACTGGCTCAACGCTCGTTACATAGGTCATTAGAAGCTTAAGGGAGTCAAGCATTGCACAGCCTACACAAAAAAAATGTATCTTTCAATTCAAGCCTTGGTTAATTTATTACATTGTTTTCCTTTGAATTTTGGGATACACATCTTTGGAGGATAATTGAAACCTCATGATCGTATTGTTAGTTCACTTTGCACTTCATGGAGCATGTGTTGTCTCAATTTTCTAACCTCGAGTGAAATGATGTTTGGATGCTTGGATGATGTGGTTCGTATGTTTAACATGTTAAATTTGCTAATGATGTGTGAACCATGTGTTTGTATGAAGGGCTTTGTCTATTAATAACATAGTGCCAAATAATTGTTTGTGGTTGTCACTCCTGAAAAATCCTCACGAGACTTCACTCGTCCACTAGGGATGCCTAGTGGTTTAAAAGGCTTGTTGCATACGCTAAATGCAATCGTTTCTCCCACGAAAGCGGATTTATGTTTCTTGTTTTGTTTTCAGTTTTGTTTTGCTTAGGGACTAGCAAAATGTAAGTTTGGGGGTATTTGATCGGTGTCAAATATTGTATATTGGACCCCCCTTAACTTATGTTTGTTAGGCTCTTAGTTTTGTTAATATTTAATATTTTGTATTGTTTTAGTGTTTTAATGTGTTGTAGGTCCTTGGTGCGAATTGTGGTTCAAAAGGGGCGGAATTAAGCAAAGATGGTATGTCAGCCTCTGCAAAGTGCGTTTGAACACACGGCCCACGTTCGAACGCAGGTCCAGTCAGCCCGCCTTTCCCGTGTCGCCCTAGCCGACCCTATCGATCATCGCTTCAACCTTGCGCCGTGGGCAATTATTTGCGTTCGACCGCACTTAGTGCGTTCGAATGCACTGTGGTCGAACGCAGCGTCTACACTCGAACACATGCGGCACTGCGGCACACCTGCGATTGAACGCACAGCACCATGATCGAACGCATGTAGGGTTGCGTTCGAACATACCCCCTGCGTTCGAACGCACTCCTGACCTGGCAGCACACTAAATTTTTGTCTATAAATAGGATTCGTTGTTTTCTTTGTTTTCCACGCTTAGGAGATGCTTGGGATGCGTTTGAGGCCCCCTTAGTGGCCCAAAACCTCCCCGTTCTTCATTGTAAACACTCCTAAACGTCAATTTAATTTAATGCTTTTATTTATTTTGCTTTAGTCTCTTCTTCCCTTCACCATGTTTTTATCTAATTATTTTTATGCTTAGTTTAATACTCCGTTCGTCATTTACTGTTTTGCTTGTTCGTTTCAATTCAATTTCGTGACAAAATTGCGTAGATTGTTGTTTATGAATCGTTTAACGTCAACAGTCGTTGCAACCGGAGATACATCGGATGATTCATCTTCGGACCAATATCTGTTGTGACCTCTTAAAACAGTGTTTGCATCGATTAGTTCGACAAGATTTCGTAACAACAATAGGACATGCATTAGTGCTTAATCGATAGACGGATGTATGAACTAATTAATAGCAAATAGAATACGCCTAGTAGCGTAATCGTTGTTGAGTATAGACTAAGCGTGCTTATATGTTGATTAAATTGTGGTGAGATAGATTAGGGACCTTAGCGTTTTTATTTATTTATTTTTATTGCATTTTAATTTAGTTCTTTTTTAATGCACGCCATGTGTTTGATTTTGGGACTAGGTTAAGATATGATTAGTTTAGGCACTTTAAAATTAGTTTTTGACAAAACACGATTCTCTGTGGGTTCGACCTCGCACTTGCACAACCGCTCTATTACAAACGACTCGTACAATTGGGGAGTACAATTAAATTTGTACATCAATTTAGTCTCTTGTTCCCGTGAGAGGCTAAATCTTCAACTAAGGTTGAAGATGAAGCCTCACCATTATTTTATATTCATGTCATTATGCTTAGTTTAATGCTTATTCTGTCGTTTAATTTTATGTTTATTCATTTCAATGTATTTTAGTGACAAAAGTGTGTTGATTGTTGCTTACAAATCGTTAAATGTCAACTTTCGTTGCAACCGTAGATACATCGGATGATTTCTCTTCGGACCAATATCCGTTATGACCTCTTAAAACAGTGTTTGCATTGGTTAGTTCGACCAGATTTTGTAGCAACAATAGGATATGCATATGTGCTTTATCGATAGACGGAAGTATGAATAAAGTGTTAGCGCTCAGAGTATGCCTAGTAGCATAGTCGTTGGAAGCATGAACTAGCATGATTATATGTTAATTAACTGTGGTGAGGTGGATTCTAAGCCTTAGTATTTTTATTTCTTTGTTTTATTGTATTTAATTTAGTTTTTATTTAATGCACGTTACCTATTTGATTTTGGGACTAGGTTAAGGTAATATTAGTTTAGGCATAGAATTAATTCACACAAACACGATTCTCTGTGGGTTCAACACTCGCACTTGCACAACCACTTTATTGCAAACGATTCGTGTAATTGGTGAGTACTTATTTTTTGTACGACCACATCTCTAGTTGTAGGGCAGTTCAATAGAACATGCTCTGTTGTTTCCTCCGCCTTCCCACATATAGGGCATAGAGAGTTAGGCACAATTTTCTTCTTAAACAAATTAGTTTTTGTCGGCAATGCATTGAGACACACCCTCCACATGAACTATTTTACAACATTTGGGACCCTCATTTGCCAAATGCTCTTCCATGTATTTGTGAAGTGAGATGTATAAGAACATTCCCCTTTATCATTCTTCACGCATGAGTTTGCTAGATGATAGGCACTTCTAACATTAAACTCTCCCGATGCTGAGCACCTCCAAATTTGTTTATCTCTACCATTGAATGTGCAAAGGAAAATCTAACTAATTTTTGACAGTATCCTCCTCAAAGGCCACTGCAAGCAAGGTAGAATTCCACAATCGAGTGTCCCTATCAATAAGATTGGCCACTACTGAATCTTCAAAGTCCCCTTCTAGGAGTATAAGGTCTACACATGACCTCCTATGGGATCCATTCGTCATAAAGAAATTTATTTCCTCACCATTCCTGACTCTCCAAGTAAGTCACTCCTTCAATATATCTTTGGCATACCATATGCTCCTCCATAAATACTGTTAAGAATACTATGTTAGGTTATTTACTTCCTAGGTATTCAATATCTACTAGGTTTACATTTCCTTAATTTACTAGGTTACTTGCCTATCACTCATAGCCCATCTATAAATGGAGGCATCTATATTCATTATTAACATAAGACTCAATACAATGTAGTCCATTATATGCTTCCGCTCTCTCTCTTCTTCTTCCGCTCTCCACAATATATTCAACAATATATTTAACATGGTATCAGACAAACATCTTTAACGTTTTCCGGTGCTCCCTCTGGCAACCTCCCTTTACCAATCATCTACGCACCCCCAAGTGGTTTTTCACTCAAAATCTCTTTCCACGCCTTCAACGCAGTTACATATGGGAAAATTTATCCCAGATTCATGCTTGCAAGGCACAAATCTACATATCTGTGGAAGATTCGCCGCCATCGGACTTCCAACGCACCACCACGCACCTCAACTGTCTCTTTCACATGTCTCACGCATAGCCGCTGCCATTACCGGAGCCAAAAACTCCTCAAACGACAGATCAGACGTCTCTGAGTCCAAATCTGAAGAGATCTCAGCCGTCCAAGCTTCCACGCACCCTCACGCACCTCTAGAAGCATCTGTTCGTCACTCACGCACCTCCATGGTGTTCCAAGCACCACGTCAGCCCTAGATTGTAGTGACCCAAATATTTAACTAAGCATTAGTAGCTTAGTTAAAGGGTTAACTTGGACTTTGGGTCACTAAGATCAGCCAGAAGGGCATTTTGGGAATTTATCTTCTGGTTTGTCTTTTAGTGCGGATGTATGCTGCTTTCTGGCGGACGTACGCTCTTGTCTTTTAGTACGTTCGCTAGGGTTGGTGAACGTACGCTCTTGTCTTTTTTTGCGGACGTACACTACTTTTGGCGGACGTACACTGGGAGATCACCTGACATATAGTACTCCGTACTCTGTGAATAATACACTGAACGTACGCCAAAAGTACCAGACGTACGCTACTTTTTGGAATACCCTCTGTGTAATCCTAGACGTATAAGACAACCTCTGGACCAATGTGTAATAGTATCGGAAGTACGCCACTTTGGCCGGACATCTGCTACTTTCTGGCCCTATAAATGCCCCCTCGCCCATTTCACACCAAATCCGCCCCTCAACCCCCCTCTTCACCCCTAGGCTGCCAGTAGGCCGTTTCGTGAGTGTTTGTAAGGTTTCATGAGTGTTTCGGTGCTGCCGGAGGAGGAACTCTTGAGGTTTTGCTTCAAGGAGGTAATGCTCGGTTTCCTTAGCATTTTATTACGTCGTTATGCTGCTCGATTATAGTTCTATGTAGTTAGTTGTAGTTGTTAGCTTAGTTGTGCTTTAATCTTCCTTAGGCTAGCATTTTGATAGCTTAGCGTTGTTGTCTTTGCATAGAGGCTTCGATCTATGTTAGGAGGCCTTAAGTAGCCTTTGTTGGCCTTAGGAGTCAGAGAATAGGTGGACAGTAGAGAGAAAATGAGGTTCTCCTTGAAAGACGTCGGAGAGGACGTATGGTCTTCGTGATCGGACGTACGGCCCAAAGTGTCACAGTGGACGTACGGCCTCGAGCCCGGACGTACAGTCAGTGTGTGACAAGGAAGCCCTATTTTCATCAGCCGTCCCATAGCTCCTGTTTCCTTGTTATAGAGCTGTGTTTTAGTAGAAATAGAACTGATAATAGGTCTTTTCTCAGTATTCGAGGTTATGGAGCCACAAGGGAATTACATGGAGGAGCTTTATGGCCCAGGTGAGTACAAACTCACATGGATGCTTTGTTGATACTTTTCCTGCATTGCACGTATTTTATATAGATGTCAAACATGCATATTTTGCAACTCTCATTAAATACATTTTGAAACTACGGGTAACTCCCTTTTGTGAAAACGTGTGTCTGTTAACAAGATAATAATGAGACTTGTAAAACTGTGCATGTAAAATACAGACAAGATAATTGCATCATATGACATGGTACACCGGCACGTGCGGTAGTAATGGCCATGGGCTTACTATACATGTTAGCTTTATGGTCAATGTGTGCGTGTGTGGGGCTTTGGATCCAGTGACTCGTGACCAATGATGCTGCCATTCCCAATGGATGGTCACTATAGGATGGACGTCATTAGCGGTGTGGGCCACTCGAGGTCGGACCTGATTGTGCCGCTAGTGTTATGTACGATATTTTTCGTACAATGATTGGGGCACCGACATTGTACTACAAGTCCCTCGGGACAACGCCAACCCTGCTAAGAAGGGCTAATATCTCAGGAAGACCATATTGTTGAATTATTACTGTTACTCATGATTATAAGTATATATTATATTATATATATACCACCTACATAATAACTGTCATCTCATAATGTTGTATGTGTTTTATAAATAAAAGAATCCACAAATTAATGATAGATACGTCATGTGGATTTCTATTCACTAAGTTGTCGGACTTATCCTTGTGTTATTTCCCTTTTTCTCCATATATACGATTATGCTGTTCTAGATAGTGGATACTGTGAAGCATCTGGTTCTTGTGGAGGATTCGATCCAGGAGATGCTTGAGGACTTATTGCAAGCTTAAGCGGGTACTCATGGTAACTAGTACTTTTGAGTTATGTTGTAGACATTAGGGCTTGATGCATGCTTGCTTGCACATTAAGGTTTAGCATAGATCCCTTGTACTTATGTTATAGTATGATTTTCGCTGCCTTGATGATCTTTGGTTAGACGTTCTGGTTATAATGATTAACGTTTATAGTACTTTGTCACTTTCGCTGCTTAGTATCCTCTGGTTTTGAGGAGTAGTGTCCCGGAAGTCTTGTTTGGAGTGGAACAAGGCTGGGAGATGAACCGTTGAATTAATTACCAGTTAATTAATTCTCGGGGCGTTACAATTGGTATCAAAGCTGTTGCTCTTCAGACCATAGGAATTGATCTATTAGGAGTTAGATCTGGATTCATTAGAGCTTTTTGCTTAGGGGAATATAGGACATGATCTATAAGGTGTTAGGAGATGATCTACCAGAGCATAGGATGGATTATATGTATACAAGGGATATAGAATTTCGATATCTATGATCTTGAGGATGTTGGACTTGAGGATTTTAGGCAATTGATATGGTATTGCAGTAAGGACTAGGACCGCTTTGATGGTGCAACCTTGGAGATTAGGTTTGATCTACGCTAAAATAGCTAGATAAGGTCTTATGCTTAGATCTGCGTTAGGTCATTGGCTAAGGTGGTAGTAGTTTAGGCACTTAGTACGAATAGGTTTGCGATTAGGTTTGACGTTTTGAGCAAGGCTCGGCGTAGCTCTTCGAAGTTAGGGGCTGATGATCGTTGTGACTGCAAAGATGTCACCACGACATGAAGTCGTTGGGAGCAATGATGGTAGGAGACCATCCCAACCAGATGAAAGAACGAGGAACGTTCTGGACGCTACCCAAGCATTGGAAGCTGTGGCAAGTCGTCTTGTGGAAGCTTTGGTCAACGTACAAGGAGTCCCTACTCCAAGTGGAAGCAAAGGTTTCTCTTTCAAGGAGTTCTATGAGCATCATTTCCCTATGTTTAAGGGGAACCTAAACTCTGGAGAAGCGAGAGAGTGGCTTACGAGTTTGGAGGAGATGCTATGAGTTATGGACTGCACTGAGGAGCAAAGAGTCAAGTACGCAGCCTACAAGTTCTCTGGAGAAGCAAGGCGATGGTGGTACGCTAAGAGGAACTCGCTGGTGATGGAATTAGGAAGTGAGGAGGCCATTCCATGGACTCGATTCAAGGAAGAGTTTTATCGGGAATACTCGTGGAGCTTAAGGAGGAGTACACCCTGAGAGTTGCATTCCAAGAAGGAAAAGAGTCATTGGTGCCGTAGGTGTGGCAAACTGCATTTTGGGAAATGCATATCAAGGGAGAATTTGTGCTACAGATGTGGCAAGGTGGGACACTTCATTCGGAACTGCAACCAGGCTAAAAGGAATGGTACTAGTCCACCTGGAAGGAAATGATGGCTGGACAAGGGTTAAGCATAACCATCATAGTTGTTTAAGGCATGTGGGTTCGCCTTATTTTGTAGTTAAGGGCTGGGTTACTAGATGTTGCTCATACATCAGTTAGTTGTATTTTGTTTTGTACTTGTAGTTGCACTTGCTTTGGGGTTTTTGACCTAAAAGTGTAACATTAACTAAGAGTTTTGTTAATGCATGATGCTGTTACACTTTGTTGATGTGTTGATGATAAGATTCCTGATTTTATTGATTGCCCATTAGAAGTATGTTAAGGCATTATATTCTTGGACTTAGATTCTGGCATAGGGCAATTAGCAAATCTTGTACCCATTGATCTTGTATTGGATTACATGATTTTGGGATACTTTAGAGCTAAGAGATTTGAGAGAATCTATCTATACCTAAATGGACTAAGGAGTTCTCGGGTACAGTTGTTTGTGGAGACAAAGGAGGTGGCTAGAGCTGATCTAAGGGTTATGATCAGGCTAGCGTAGTAGCTGATGCCTTGAGTAAAAAGGTGACGGTGGAGCTTACCACTCTTGGAATTTCTCAACCCTAGTTGGTTATGGAATTCGCTAGGATGGGAGCAGAAGTGATAGATGAAGGTGCGTCGGTACGCTTGTCTAATTGGGTGGTTGGATCAGGATTGCTTGCTTGAATTAAGGTCGCTCGGTTGGAGGACCCTAAGTGCGGCAAGATCAAGCAGCTGTTAAGGCATAAGGATTTTGCCTTAAGGATGTTGGGTTGCTCACCCATGAGTGTGTGTCGGAAGGTGAAGGACTAAGAAAGGAGATCTTAAGCAAGACCCATCATTCTCCGTATATTGTACATTCTTGAAGTACCAAGATGTACAAGGATGAGAAGAGGGCAAAATTGGATTTTAGTGCCAAGAGATGGATGGTCAGTTAGAACAGACTAATCAGATCTTGGAGGACATGTCATGGGCTTGCGTGTTGGACCTCAGAGGTAGTAGTACCTAGCTTTCATCAAGTTTGTTACAGGCGACTTTTGGAAATGCTGCCTTATGAAGCACTTTATGGATGTAAGGATTTGTCACCCTTGTATTTGGACAATGTTGGAAGGAAACATCGATAGGCCTAAGTGATTAAAGTGCTTACCATCGGACCAAGGATGAGTGCATCCTAGGGTCGACAAAAGAGTTATGCTGATAACTAGGGATGACCTTCGGAACATGGAGTAGGAGATTGTGTGTTCCTTAAGACATCATCGATGAGGGGAGTGATGCGATTTGAGGAGGAATGGGAGACTGGCATACAAGGTTGCCTTACCCCCAAACTTGATAACTCTTTTCTCAAGATTATACTTGGACAATATACCTATCCTTGTTTTGGTTTAAAGGATAATCGTGTAAGAAAGAGTTTGTTTTCCTCTATAGGGTTATGGCTTGGATACCCATTGACCCGGACTGTATGTGGAATTACTCGACTTGGGTAACGAGATTGTTGAGGACTGGTACAGTGTAGGAAACATTGAGTATGATGTTTGCACATTGAGGTTCGAGGATTTTATTCGTATGGTTAATTTCTTTTAGGTTGTGTGCCTATCTGTTATGGTTTTGGGTAACTGTTACATTTGGATTCTCTAAGAGTAGTCGATTAAGGAAAAGTTGCTTCCAGCTAGGAAGTATGGAGTCATGTCAAAGATACCCACGGGCTTGACTTGTTTTGGTGAATTTAGGAGTCGTAGATTTGGCGATGATTGACTATGGGTAATATCAACTACGACACCCTTGGTGACTCGTAAATGGATTTATGACAATTCATGAGGATGCCGACGTCAATCACTTTATATTGGACGAAGGAGGTTCATGCTATGAGACTGAACGGGATATGATTTTTCCAAGGATGTGGCTGAGCACAGACCTTGTAAAACTACGGAAGTTGAAGTAATGTTGTTGTTTCTTCTTGTGTTTTGGGGCTACAGAATTTCGAGCACGAAATTTTTATAAGGAGGGGAGAATGTAGTGACCCAAATATTTAACTAAGCATAAGTGGCTTAGTTAAAGGGTTAATTTGGACTTTGGGTCACTAGGATCAGCCAAAAGAGCATTTTGGAAATTTGTCTTCTGGTTTATCTTTTAGTGCGGACGTACGCAACTTTCTGGCGAACGTATGCTCTTGCCTTTTAGCTTGGACGTACGCTAGGGTTGGCGGACGTATGCTCTTGTCTTTTTCCGCGGACATACGCTATTTTTTGACGGACGTACGTTGGGGGACCAGCAGACATACGTTGACATATAGTACTCCGTACTCTATGAATAGTACACTGGACGTACGCCAAAAGTACTGGACGTACGCTACTTTTTGGAATACCCTCCGGGTAATACCTAGACGTACAAGACAACCTCTAGATCGCCATGTAATAGTACCGAACGTACGCCACTTTGGGCAGACGTCCGCTGCTTTCTAGCCCTATAAATACCCCCTCACCCTCTCGCCCATTTCACACCAAATCCGCCCCTCAACCCCCCATCTTCGCCCCTAGGCTGCCAGTAGGCCGTTTCGTGAGTGTTTGTGAGGTTTTGTGAGTGTTTCAGTGCTGCCGGAGGAGGAACTCTTGAGGTTTTGCTTCAAGGAGGTAACGCTCGGTTTCTTTAGCTTTTTAATACGTCGCTATGCTGCTCGATTATAGTTCTATGTAGCTAGTTGTAGTTGTTAGCTTAGTTGTGCTTTAATCTTCCTTAGGCTAGCGTTTTGATAGCTTAGCGTTGTTGTCTTTGCATAGAGGCTTCGATCTATGTTAGGAGACCTCAAGTAGCCTTTGTTGGCCTTAGGAGTCGGAGAATAGGCGGACAGTGGAGAGAAAATGAGGTTCTCTTTAAAAGACGTCGGAGTGGACGTACGGTCTCGTGACCAGACGTACGGCCCGAAGTGTCACAGCGGACGTACGGCCTCGAGCCCGAACGTACGGTTAGTGTGTGACAGTGAAACCCTATTTTCATCAGTCGTCCCATAGCTCCTGTTTCCTTGTTATAGAGCTATGTTTTAGTAGAAATAGAACTGATAATAGGTCTTTTCTCAGTATTCGAGGTTATGGAGTCTCAAGGGAATTACATGGAGGAGCTTTACGGCCCAGGTGAGTACAAACTCACATGGATGCTTTGTTGATACTTTTCCTGTATTGCACGTATTTTATATAGATGTCAAACATGCATATTTTGCAACTCTCATGAAATACATTTTGGAACTACTNGGCACTTCTAACATTAAACTCTCCCGATGCTGAGCACCTCCAAATTTGTTTATCTCTACCATTGAATGTGCAAAGGAAAATCTAACTAATTTTTGACAGTATCCTCCTCAAAGGCCACTGCAAGCAAGGTAGAATTCCACAATCGAGTGTCCCTATCAAT
This sequence comes from Carpinus fangiana, assembly GCA_006937295.1. Classification (NCBI taxonomy): domain Eukaryota; kingdom Viridiplantae; phylum Streptophyta; class Magnoliopsida; order Fagales; family Betulaceae; genus Carpinus; species Carpinus fangiana. Next base: position 45,275 of record VIBQ01000156.1, read on the forward strand.
AAGATTGGCCACTACTGAATCTTCAAAGTCCCCTTCTAGGAGTATAAGGTCTACACATGACCTCCTATGGGATCCATTCGTCATAAAGAAATTTATTTCCTCACCATTCCTGACTCTCCAAGTAAGTCACTCCTTCAATATATCTTTGGCATACCATATGCTCCTCCATAAATACTGTTAAGAATACTATGTTAGGTTATTTACTTCCTAGGTATTCAATATCTACTAGGTTTACATTTCCTTAATTTACTAGGTTACTTGCCTATCACTCATAGCCCATCTATAAATGGAGGCATCTATATTCATTATTAACATAAGACTCAATACAATGTAGTCCATTATATGCTTCCGCTCTCTCTCTTCTTCTTCCGCTCTCCACAATATATTCAACAATATATTTAACATGGTATCAGACAAACATCTTTAACGTTTTCCGGTGCTCCCTCTGGCAACCTCCCTTTACCAATCATCTACGCACCCCCAAGTGGTTTTTCACTCAAAATCTCTTTCCACGCCTTCAACGCAGTTACATATGGGAAAATTTATCCCAGATTCATGCTTGCAAGGCACAAATCTACATATCTGTGGAAGATTCGCCGCCATCGGACTTCCAACGCACCACCACGCACCTCAACTGTCTCTTTCACATGTCTCACGCATAGCCGCTGCCATTACCGGAGCCAAAAACTCCTCAAACGACAGATCAGACGTCTCTGAGTCCAAATCTGAAGAGATCTCAGCCGTCCAAGCTTCCACGCACCCTCACGCACCTCTAGAAGCATCTGTTCGTCACTCACGCACCTCCATGGTGTTCCAAGCACCACGTCAGCCCTAGATTGTAGTGACCCAAATATTTAACTAAGCATTAGTAGCTTAGTTAAAGGGTTAACTTGGACTTTGGGTCACTAAGATCAGCCAGAAGGGCATTTTGGGAATTTATCTTCTGGTTTGTCTTTTAGTGCGGATGTATGCTGCTTTCTGGCGGACGTACGCTCTTGTCTTTTAGTACGTTCGCTAGGGTTGGTGAACGTACGCTCTTGTCTTTTTTTGCGGACGTACACTACTTTTGGCGGACGTACACTGGGAGATCACCTGACATATAGTACTCCGTACTCTGTGAATAATACACTGAACGTACGCCAAAAGTACCAGACGTACGCTACTTTTTGGAATACCCTCTGTGTAATCCTAGACGTATAAGACAACCTCTGGACCAATGTGTAATAGTATCGGAAGTACGCCACTTTGGCCGGACATCTGCTACTTTCTGGCCCTATAAATGCCCCCTCGCCCATTTCACACCAAATCCGCCCCTCAACCCCCCTCTTCACCCCTAGGCTGCCAGTAGGCCGTTTCGTGAGTGTTTGTAAGGTTTCATGAGTGTTTCGGTGCTGCCGGAGGAGGAACTCTTGAGGTTTTGCTTCAAGGAGGTAATGCTCGGTTTCTTTAGCTTTTTAATACGTCGCTATGCTGCTCGATTATAGTTCTATGTAGCTAGTTGTAGTTGTTAGCTTAGTTGTGCTTTAATCTTCCTTAGGCTAGCGTTTTGATAGCTTAGCGTTGTTGTCTTTGCATAGAGGCTTCGATCTATGTTAGGAGACCTCAAGTAGCCTTTGTTGGCCTTAGGAGTCGGAGAATAGGCGGACAGTGGAGAGAAAATGAGGTTCTCTTTAAAAGACGTCGGAGTGGACGTACGGTCTCGTGACCAGACGTACGGCCCGAAGTGTCACAGCGGACGTACGGCCTCGAGCCCGAACGTACGGTTAGTGTGTGACAGTGAAACCCTATTTTCATCAGTCGTCCCATAGCTCCTGTTTCCTTGTTATAGAGCTATGTTTTAGTAGAAATAGAACTGATAATAGGTCTTTTCTCAGTATTCGAGGTTATGGAGTCTCAAGGGAATTACATGGAGGAGCTTTACGGCCCAGGTGAGTACAAACTCACATGGATGCTTTGTTGATACTTTTCCTGTATTGCACGTATTTTATATAGATGTCAAACATGCATATTTTGCAACTCTCATGAAATACATTTTGGAACTACTAGTAACTCCCTTTTGTGAAAACGTGTGTTTGTTAACAAGATAATAATGAGACTTGTAAAACTGTGCATGTAAAATACAGACAAGATAATTGCATTGTACGACATGGTACACCGGTACGTGCGGTAGTAATGGCCATGGGCTTACTATACATGTTAGCTTTATGGTCAATGTGTGCATGTGTGGGGGCTTTGGATCCAATGACTCATGACCATTGATGCAGCCATTCCCAATGGATGGTTACTATAAGACGGACGTCATTAGCAGTGTGGGCCACTCGGGGTCAGACGCGATCATGCCGCTAGTGTTACGTACGGTATGTTTCGTACAATGGCTGGGGCACCGGCATTGTACTACAGGTCCCTCGGGACAGTGTCAACCCTGCTGAGAAGGGGTAATATCTGAAGTAGACCATATTGTTGAACTATTACTGTTACTCATGATTATAAGCATATATTATATTATATATATACCACCTGCATAATAACTATCATCTCATAATGTTGCATGTGTTTTATAAATAAAAGAATCCACAAATTAATGACGGGTACGTCATGTGGATTTCTACTCACTAAGTCGTTGGACTTACCCTTGTGTTATTTTTCTTTTTCTCCATATATACGATTATGCTGTTCTAGATAGTGGATACCGTGAAGCATCTGGTTCTTGTGGAGGATTCGATCCAGGAGATGCTTGAGGACTTATTGCAAGCTTAAGCGGGTACCTATGGTAAGTAGTACTTTTGAGTTATGTTGTAGACATTAGGGCTTGATGCATGCTTGCTTGTAAATTAAGGTTTAGCATAGATCCCTTGTACTTATGTTATTGTATGATTTCCACTGCCTTGATGATCTTTGGTTAGACGCTCTGGTTATAATGATTAATGTTTATAGTACTTTGTTACTTCCGCTGCTTAGTATCCTCTGTTTTTGAGGAGTATAGGTCCCGAAGGTCTTGTTTGGAGTGGAACAAGGCTGGGAGACGAACCGTTGAATTAATTAGCAGTTAATTAATTCTTGAGGCGTTACATAGATCCCTTTCAACCCGGTCCAAAACCGGTTTATAAATTGGGTCATCGGGTTCGTATCTCCAATCCAGTTCAGTCAAATAGGCCAACCGAGTCAAGCTATCCAAACCGGTCCAACTTCGTCAACCTGGTCCACCAGGTTAGACCTGGTTCATATTATTTTGGGTCAACCATATTCAATGGTCCATGGGTTATGGCCAAATCTTGGCCCATGTAACCAGCCCAATTAGCTAATAAGGCTCTCATCCAAGTTCAAGCCCAACAATTTGGGCCCAGCTGCCGCCGTCGCCTTGCGTTGACCGCCACCGGTTGCCCAACTGCCGCCGCCGCCTTGCGTCGACCGCCACCGGTTGCCCAACTCTGGCGACTTTTTTGACGACCTTAAAAAAAACAAAAATTGTAATTTCCCTTTCTTTTTCCCCAACTCAAGCTTACTCCTTGAATTTGAGGGGGGATGTTAAGAATATTATTTTAGGTTATTTACTTCCTAGGTATTCTATGTCTATTAGGTTTACATTTCCTTAATCTACTAGGTTACTTGCATATCACTCATAGCCTCTATATAAATAGAGGCCTCTGTATTCATTATTAACATACGACTCAATACAATGTAGTCCATTATATGCTTCCGCTCTCTCTCCTTCTTCCGCTCTCCACAATATATTTAACAAATACGAGGGTCGGTTTCCCAGTTGTGCATTAAGAATGACATTAGTAGGGAAATATTATACCATTAAAATTTTTGTAGCCAATGACTTCTGGTTCTGAAGTACATGCCAATCCTGCTTTGCTATTAGTGCCTTATTGAAGTTCTCTAGGTCCCGAAATCCAAATCATATCCCCCATTAAACTTTGATTTCCCCATTTTGGTCCAGTTCACCCAATGAATTTTTGCATCATTATCCATGTCCCCACCATAACTTCTTTATCATGGAATTTATTTCATTGCAAAGAGCCTTTGGGAGCTTCTTCTTTTTTTTTTTTTTTTTTTTTTAAAAAAAAAAAGGCGAGAAGGGGCAACCAGTGTAATTTCTCCCATTGGACGTGACCATCGGGGTTCCCACCAGCTGTGGAATGTTCGGTTTGAGCCATAGCAACTGTCTGGGAAGGCGAGTCCGTCACCACAGGCCCACCAAAGTGCAAGTTGGTAAAACCCCTTCTTAGTAGCATTTGGTTCGCGGACTACTACCGCAAGCGGGTTCGAACCCATGACCACTAAGAAGAAAGGAGGTGGGGAATTGAACTATATCCCCTGCTACTTTACCAACTCAACTACCACCTTTGTGGTCTTTGGGAGCTTGAATAAACTCATTGTGTACGTAAGAATAGCCTAGACAACTACTTTTAACAAAATCTCATTTCCAGCCCGAAATAAAAATTTTACCTTCCAATTGCTTATACGATTCGAAATTCTATCTTTGACTGACTAAAAAGTTCACCTTTGAGACATTCCGACCATAGTTGATAGACCCAAATATTTATCAAAGCATTGGGTAGGTTGTACCTAGGGGTGTAAAAAAAAATCGGGGAACCGGAATCGAAACTGGAAAACCGGGAAACCGAAAAACCGGGAAACCGCAAAATCGAAAACCGGGAAACCGGGGTCCCGATTCCGGTTTGGAAAAACCGGGTACCCCTGTTCCGATACCCGGTTTTTGGTACCCGGTTTTTACCGGGTTACCGGGAACCGGGTTAAATATATATATTTTATTTTTTTTTAAGTTAGGGCTTTACATTTTAGTTTTTTGGTTTGTTTACATACTTGTTTTTACTTTTTATTGTTTTAAAATTTTCTTTATGTACCTAATTTAAAATAATTTTTAGGGTATTTTAAAAAATTGAATTTTTATTTCTAAGGCCCATATATGCAAAAACATTGATTTTTTAGGATTTTTGGGCTTTTTTAGGTTTATTTTTTAATTATTTGGAACAATTACAACAAAGCCCCTTTAATTTGGACAAAAATACTAACAGATTTGTTTTAAAAATAACCAACTTATGAAAAAAAAAATGGGCTTATTTTAGGCCCAACCTAAAATAAGCCCAAAAGTAATTTTTTTAAAAAAACTGGTTATTGGACTGGGTACAACCAGAACCGGCCTGTAATCGGGACCCTGGTTTTACCGGAGTCCCGGTTCCAGTTCCGGTTTTCCAAAACAAGGAACCGGGGTACCCCGGTTCCGATTTCCGGTTTTGGCCAAAAACCGAGAAACCAGACCGGGTTGACACTCCTAGTTGTACCCCAGAGATTGCAGAGATTCTAAGTCGATTGGCTACGCATGTATTTTTGCCAAAGATGATAGATGTTTTTTCCTTATGAAAAATTAAACTGCAATTTTATTAAAGGTTTTCCTGCACATTATTTTTTAAAAAAGAAATGCTATGGTTCGTCCTGTATTGTCATGATCTTAAGTGAATATTATTTAAAAAAAAAAAAAAAAAAAAAAAAACTTTACATTTCTCTTTTTAAAATTACAAACTCAAACAAACCCTTAAAATACCCTGTTACGTACCTTGCATTTCCCATACCTACCAAATATTAGAACGACAATAATAACAGACAATGACCAAAAAAATGAAAAATAAATAATAATAATAATATTGACTTCATCGTGGTCGACAGAGAAGCTTCTTTTATATAATCCAACAAAACGCAGCTCCCCTTGTGCATCACGCAAATCTTCCTCGATCTCCCTTCCACTGCGATCGACCATGAACGGAGCTGAAGCAAGTACATGGCCTCAACTACTAGGCAGCAATAACTGGGAAGGCCTTCTAGACCCCCTCGACCTCTCCCTCCGCAAACTCATTCTCCGCTGCGGCGACCTCTGCCAGGCAACCTACGACGCCTTCAACAACGACCAGAACTCCAAATACTGTGGCTCCAGCCGCTACGGCAAGGCCTCCTTCTTCCACAGCCTCATGTTCGACGCCCCCTCCGACTACCAAGTCGTCTCCTTCCTCTACGCCACCGCCAAAGTCAGCAACGCCGAAGCCTTTCTTCTCCACTCCCACTCCCGCGAGTCCTGGGACCGCGAGTCCAACTGGATTGGCTACATCGCCGTCACCTCCGACGACGTCAGCCGCGCTCTCGGACGCCGTGAAATATACGTCGCATGGCGCGGCACAACTAGGAGCTACGAGTGGATTGATGTATTGGGTGCTGACCGGGCATCTGCCACGTCACTGATTCGTCCCAACGATCCTGAAAAGCCGCCGAAAAAACTTCTCTGTTTCTCATCTGTTAAACCGTCAAGGAGAGAAAAGATTCCAAAAGTCATGAGAGGTTGGATTACCATTTACACCTCAGACGATCCCACGTCACCCTTCACAAAAACAAGCGCAAGAGCACAGCTTCTAAGCAAGATCAAGGAGTTGACCCACCAATACAAAGACGAGAATTTAAGCGTCACATTAACAGGGCACAGCCTTGGCGCAAGCTTATCGGTCTTGAGCGCTTTCGATCTGGTGGAGAATGGGGTTTCCGATATTCCGGTTTCAGCTATTGTTTTCGGGTGCCCGCGAGTTGGGAATAAAGCTTTCAATGAGAGGTTCAACAAGTACACAAATCTGAAGGTTCTGCATGTGAAGAACACCATCGACGTGATACCACACTTTCCGGGGCGGTGGTTGGGGTACGTGGACACGGGGATTGAGCTGGTGATAGATACAAGGAAATCGCCGAGCTTGAAGGACTCAAAGAATCCGAGTGACTGGCATAATTTGCAGGCCATGCTGCATGTGGTGGCTGGCTGGAACGGGAAGAAGAGGGACTTTGAGATGAAGGTGAAGAGGAACTTGGCTTTGGTCAACAAATCCTCTGAGTTTCTGAAGGATGAGTGCTTGATTCCAGGGTCATGGTGGGTGGAGAAGAACAAAGGGATGGTGCGTGATGACAGTGGGAATTGGGTTTTGGCAACACCCGATGACCAGGACCTACCTGTCCCGGAGTATTATTGACGTACCAATTGAATGGTTTGTTTTCATTATTGGTTTGTATTTTAATTATTTTAATTTATCCTACTTTTGACATTCATTATATATATATATATATATATAGTAATCCACGTAAAATACATCACATTAGTTCATAAAAAATGAGTGTAAAGTATAATATTATTGTCTGATTAGGTTTGCGATAAAGACATAATTAAAGTGTTTGACAAAATCGTAGTTTGATTTTTAAACTTACAATTTAACTTTTAAAATTAAAAAACTAAAATAAAAAAATCTCCTTACATGCAAATTGCAATGCTAAAACAAACCCTTCCTCTTATTTTAAACTCGTGGAGCTAAAAGGATGTATTTGGTGTATAAGTTATTTAGGAAATAAATATATGGGAGCCCCTACTATACGGTCTGTCTGCAATTCCAACCTTTACAGCACCCAATGATTGATTGACACGTCACTTTATTGCACAAATAAACCATATAACTGAAACAGCTAATAAATTCTTTTGTTCTCTTTAATAAATCGAAAATACCCTTCGTCTTATCTTTCTCTTCTCTCTGAAACGTCTCTCCCTCTGAAAGTCTGAACGTCTCTCCCTCTTCTCTTATTCTCTTTCATCTGAACGTCTCTCCCTCTCTGGAGTTTTCGTTCGTGGGTTTCGAATTTGCGGCGCACATGAACGGGTTTTGTCGATTTTTCCATGTACAGAATGGGTTGCGGCGCACACGATGGGGTCTCGCCAGACCCACGGCGCCGTGGGTCTGGCGGACGCCCAGCAGTGTTCTGGGTTGGGCGGCAGCAGCGCTCTGGGTTGGCGTTTGGCTTTTTCTGCTATCCATAGAGTATTTGTGGTGAAGGAAGAATAAGATTTGGGAAAGAGAATAAGAGATTTGCAGATATTAGGGATTGTTTCTCGAGTTTGGCGATCGAGGAGCGGCGTGAATATAGTGGGGGACTGGGGATAAGAGAAAAGAAGGTGAGAATTGAATGGGCTTACGTGGGTCAATCGGGAGTTGAAGGGCTTATGGGTGTTGTTGTATAAAATTGAGAATGGAGTTTCTTTAAAAAACATGTAGGCTCAAACTTGCTCATGATAAAACTTGTTTTTGGATTAAAAAACTAAAACTTAAAGATGGAAGGTTAATCATTTAGGGATGGTATTACCTAAAATAGATTTGATCATCTTAAATTTAATGTTAATACTTCAAATTTGGTGTGAATGCTTTAAAACTTGTATTTGGATTCAAAACTAAAACCTAAGGGTGGAAGGTTAACCCTTTAAAGATGGTATCTCAAAAATGGATTTGATTATCCTAAATTTGGTACTAATGCCTCAAATTTAGTGTTAATACTTTAAAACTTGTTTTTTGATTCAAAACTAAAACCTAAAGATAGAAGGTTAACCCTTTAGGGTTGGTATCACCCAAAATGGATTTGATCATCCTAAATTTGGTGCTAATGCTTCAAATTTGGTGTTAATACCTCAAATTTGGTGCTAATGCTTTAAAACTTGTTTTTTGTTTCAAAACTAAAACCTAAAGGTGTAAGGTTAACCCTTTATGGATGATATTACCCAAAATAGATTTGATCATTCTAAATTTGATGCTAATGCCTCAAATTTGGTATTAATGCCTAAAAAAAAGATAGTAAAAACCACTACAATTTTATTTTTTCTTAAATCATGTTTTACGTAAAACGGAGAGAATCAATAGCATTTTCCTATAATTTAACTAAGTAAAACATATTAAAATGGAATTCAAGCCAAATTACAGCCACTCTCATTAGGCAAACTCCATATGTTCTGGAATTACAGCAAAACAGCCACACTCATGAGGCAAACTCCAAAGCCAAATTACAGCAAAACAGATTATTAGACAAACTCAGAAGTCAAACACAACTAGAGAAAATCAAAGCAGCTTGATATGTTCTGGAATTACAGCGAAACAGCCACACTCACGAGGCAAATTCCAAAGCCAAATTACAGCAAAACAGATTAGACAAACTCCAAAGTCAAATACAACTAGAGAAAATCAAAGCAACTTGATATGTTCTGGAATTACAGCGTTGGGCAGGGGCGGCAGCGATTGAACGAGTCTTTGAGCAGGGGCGGCAACGATGGAGCGAGACTTTGAGCGGAGTGGGAGCGGTTGGGCGAGAGGCTTGGGCAGGGGCGGCAGCAATTGGACGAGGCTTTGAGCAGGGGCGGCAGCGATGTAGCGAGACTTTGAGCGGGGTGGGAGCAGTTGGGCGAGTGGCTTGGGCAGGGGCGAATAAGATAAAAAATGGGTATATTAAGTGTTTGTATTCGAGTGTTGTTGTTCTTATTTTATTAATTGTATCTAGCTTAGGTGTAACTCTTCTATTAGTTGCTGCAAAACATAGCTTTTGCAGATGTACAGTATAGGAGGTTTTCCCTAAATATACACATAAAAAGTGTAGGAAATAATTGAATAAGAGGTACATATATGGGTCGTCTAGAATGTGCTTCTTTCCTCATTAATTCTTTTGCGTTCCCACGTCAATAGTTGTGTGTGTATATATATAAGTCAATAATTAAGTCTGTTTAAGACTAACTTGGGAGAATTATAATATTTTTTCAATCAATACTGCAATTTTTTATTTAATAAATTAAACAAGTCTACCAGTGCGCTTTATTTAAATTGACCGACCGACGGCTGTACCCCAGACCAGCTTTAATTAAGATGTTTTTTTTATTAAGTTAGGGAAAACAAGTATGGAAGCATGCACGGAGAATATTAAAGGCATGTTTGGGTGCTTTTTTTTTTTTTTTGTGTGAATTGGTTTTCATAGAAGGCGAAAGCCAAACTTAAAAATCATCAGTTACAGCTTCTTCCACACGTACCGGAAAATCTGCTCTCTCCACTCTCTACCCACTCCATACATGAACGCTAAATGTGCTAGCTAACTGATGTGCAACACCATTAGCTAGCCTACTTACATGTTGAACTACCCATCCCTGCCACTTTCCCAACTCGTCTTTGGTATCATTCACAATCTGGCCATAGATTGTCCAGCAGTTGCCCTCCTTATTTTAGCGCTTGAACTACTTCTAATGCATCCCGTCAAAAATCACATTTCGAAGTCCCATACGTTTTGCAAGATCCACCGCTATCCATGCCCCAACTGATTCCGCCATAGTAGGATTGTTAATAAACTACTTTGTCGCACACACCATTACTAAGGCCTTACCTGTGCGGTCACGGATAGTAATTCCAACACCCATTTTGTTTTGTTGCTTACTAATTGATGCATCCCTATTGACTTTTACATACGCAACTGGAGATGGTAACCAACCAACTGCTGAATGGGAAACCACGCCATTAGAATTTGTCTTAATTGCCACATGACAAACAACCTCAACTTGGTCCCTTGCACGTCGAAGCAGATCGTGCAACCATATCACAACCGAACACCACAGAATTCTTCCTCAGCCATTTTTGTCTCACCACAGTAGCAATAAGATGCATTTGAGTGTGTATTTGAAGAGCTTAAAAGTATTTTTAACACTTATAAAGTTTATTTGAAGAAAAAAAAAAAAAGAGTACATGTTTGGTAAAAAATTGAAAACCCTCTTAAGGGTTCAAAAAGCCAAAAAATTACCAAAACGCACTCTTAGTAAAAGCTTAAAAATAAAATTCTTGCCAAAAAGAGTACTTTTTGACTTAAAATATCTATTTCTCAAACATGCTCTAAATTTATGTGGGTAATAAATGGGCTTTTACGATTTTTTTTTTTTTGGATAATTTCACTTAACCCATCTGAAGTTCCGTGCCTTTTTCAAACACTTCTTCAAAGTTCAAAGTCTCTCATTTTGGTGTATTAAACTTTTGTTTCGTTTCAAATACCAAATTCCATTAGGATTTTCCGTTAAATCCTAACGGATGGATGTAAAATTACTAAAATAGCCTTATTTATTTTTCTCATTTTTTGTTTTGTTTTGTTTAATCTAACTGCAATATTTAATGGTAGCGGGTATTTGAAACGAAATAAAAGTTCAATACACCAAAGTGAGAAACTTTGAACTTTGAAGGGGTGTTTGCAAAAGGAGCGAAACTTCAGGGGGTTAAGTGAAATTACCCATTTTTTAAAAAATTTAGTGAAAGAAATAAGGACCAATTTCTTTTTTTATCTTTTTAGAAAATAATATCCATCTAAGACCAAAGAAAACTAGGAGAACACATGGTATTTTCCTTAATAAATGGTATGAATCTAAGTGAAACTCATTTTGCAAGATTAAATGACTAAATTTATTTTTTTATTAATTGAAAATTTTAAAATAATTAATTATTTAACATGGGATTAGAGGTATTAAGATTCACCCCACTTTGATTGGTAACGACTCTTATTCCTCCCTAGGTTTCTCTCTGAGAAGTGACTAGTGGTGAGGTTTGAACCTTCTACCGTTTTGGCGGCAGAGAAGGGTCAGGCAGGTAGACTGAAGCACTTGAGGGGTGGATTATGGCGGAGCAATTGGAGGAATTATGTGGGAACATCTCTCTCTTTGAGCGGGAAAAAGCTGGTATCATAATTACTAAAGGGGAGATTGAATAGGTCCGGGCTCAAGGTGGGCAGTGTTTGGTAGAACGGATCTGGATGGCAAAGAAGATGAATAAGGAAGCATTCAAGGTTGCACTAACCAGAGTATGGCGTACAACGAGGGGAGTGATTTTTAAGGAGTTGGATGATAACATTTGGCTCTTTGAGTTTGAAGAGGTGGATGATATGATGAGAGTTTTGGAAGGGAGGCCTTGGTCTTTTGAACGCCAGATACTTGTACTCAATGAATTTGATGGGAATACTCCTCCAACTCAGATGGCCTTCAAGCAATCTCTGTTTTGGGTGCAAGTTCATGATATGCCCTTACTATGTATGACTAAAGGGATTGGCGTGAAAATTAGGGAATTGATGGGGTGCTTGGAGGAAGTAGATTTGATATGCCCCCTTTTAGGTGTTGTTAGGAGTCGTATATTGGTTTTTCAATTGGTATCAGAGCTAGTTCACTTTGTTGAGATTTAATTCCTCAGTGTGATCCTAGACTCCGTATTAAATGTCAAATACAGTTGCACCTAACTCTTTTCCCCCCGTCTTTGACGGATCCATTTATACGCTTTGTAAAATTTGTATGAGAGCATATCTCAAATCCACTGACGTTTGGCATATTGCTGAATCTGGATGGAATTGTCCAAATAAGGCACCTGCCAAATTGTCAAGGGATGAAAAGAGTGCGTCTTCTGCGAATGACGAAGCATTAAATGCCATCTTTACATCTATCTCCATCGAATAACTCTCAAGAATTTCTCGATGTGTAATAGCCAAGGAAACATGAGAAACATTGGAAATTAGTCATGAAGGAACTAAAATTGTAAAAACTTCAAAACTTCAGATGTTGGTTTCTCAATTTGAAGAGATTAGGATGCAAGATGATGAAACATTTGATTATTTTAACTCTAAACTTAGCACCATTAGAAACTACAATTAATATTGGAAAGAAAATGTAGAGCAAAAATGTAGAGACAATGAGAGTAGAGGAACTTGTCAGTTCACTTCAGACCTTTGAGTTCATGTTGCCTAAGCACAAATACACTAAAAATATTGCTTTTAAGATCAAGGTTGCTAAAGGTAAATCTGTAAATCTCTTTGATGAGGACTTTGGGGATGATGAGGAATTAGTCATGCTTGCTAGGAAGTTTAGAAAATTTTTCAAATCTAACAATGAGAATTTTAGGAGTGATTCAAAAAATTCTATGAATCCTATAAATGAAGTTAGAGATAAATTACCTAGTGGTCATAGGTGTCATGAATGTGGTGGTGTTGGTCACATTTGAGATAATTGTGGAAATATGCAAAATTCAAAAGGCAAGGCTTTTAATGTGACTCAAAGTAATGCATCAGACAATGAGGAAAATGCTAAAAATGTAGTTAATTACTTAGCTTTTGGCGTTTCTTATGATAGTGAACATGAGGGCTAGTGTAGTGACCCAAATATTTAACTAAGCATAAGTAGCTCAGTTAAAGGGTTAATTTAGACTTTGGGTCACTAGGATCTGCCAGAATGGCATTTTGGGAAATTAGACTTCTGGACCGGACGTATACTAGGGTTGACGAACGTATGCACCTATCTTTTAGTGCGGACATACGCTATTGTCTATAGTACGGACGTATGGTGGTCCCCCACCGGACGTACGCTCTGCAAATAGTACAACCATACTTTGTGAATAGTACAGCGGACGTACGTCAAAAGTACCGGACATACGCTACTTTTTGGAATACCCTCTGAGTAATACCTAGACGTACGAGACAGCCTTTGGACCGCTGTGGAATGGTACCGGACGTACGCCCTTAGGACCGGACGTCTGCTACTTTTTGGCCCTATAAATACCCTCTCACCCCCTCGCCCATTTCACACCAAATCCACCCCTCAACCCCTCTCTTTGCCCCTAGGCTGCCAGTAGACCGTTTTGTGAGTGTTTGTAAGGTTTTGTGAGTGTTTCGGTCCTGTCGAAGGAGGAACTCTTGAGGTTTTATTTCAAAAAGGTAACGCTCGGTTTCCTTAGCTTTTTAATACGTCGTTATGCTGCTCGATTATAGTTATATGTTGCTAGTTGTAGTTGTTAGCTTAGTTATGCTTTAGCCTTGCTTAGGCTAGCGTTTTGATAGCTTAGCATTGTTGTCTTTGCATGGAGGTTTCGATCTGAGTTAGGAGGCCTTAGGTAACCTTTGTTGGCCTTAGGAGTCGGAGAATAGGCGGGCAGTGGAGAGAAAATGAGGTTCTCCCTAAAAGACATCGGAGCAGACGTACGGTCCCGTGACCGGACGTACGACCCTTCGTGTCACAGTGGACGTACAGACCCGACCCAGGACGTACGATCAGTGTGTGACAGGGAAACCCTATTTTCACCAGCCGTCCTATAGCTCTTGTTTCCTTGTTATAGAGTTGCTTTAATAGAAATAGAACTAATAATAGGTCTTTTCTCAGTATTCGAAGTTATGGAGCTTCAGGGGAATTACATGGAGGAGCTTTACGGCCCGGGTGAGTGCACATGGATGCTTTGTTGTTACTTTTCCTGCATTGCACGTATTTTATATAGATGTCAAACATGCATATTTTGCAACTCTCATGAAATATATTTTGGAACTACGGGTAACTCTCTTTTGTGAAAATGTGTGTCTGTTAACAAGATAATAATGAGACTTGTAAAACTGTGCATGTAAAAAACTGATAACACTAATTGCATTATATGACATGGTACACCGGTATGTACGGTATAATGGCCATGGGCTTATTATAGGGGTTAGCTTTATGGTCAATGTGTGCGTGTGTGGGGGCTTTGGATCCAATGACTCGTGACCAATGATGCAACCATTCCCAATGGATGGTCACTATAGGACGGACGTCATTAGCAGTGTGGGCCACCTGAAGTTGGACTCGGTCATGTCGCTAGTGTTACGTACGGTATGTTTCGTGCAATGGCTGGGGCACTGGTATTGTACTACAGGTCCCTCGGGACAGCATCAACCCTGCTAAGAAGGGGTAATATCTCGGGTAGACCATATTGTTGAACTATTACTGTTACTCATGATTATAAGCATATAATATATTATATTATATTATATATATATCACCTACACGATAATTGTCATCTCATAAATGTTGCATGTGTTTTATAAATAAAAGAATCCACAAATTAATGACGGGTACGTCATGTAGATTTCTACTCACTAAGTTGTCGGACTTACCCTTGTATTATTTTCCTTTTTTCTCCATATGTACAATTATGCTGTTATAGATAGTGATACCATAAAACATCCAGTTCTTGTGGAGGATTCGATCCAGGAGATGCTTGAGGACTTATTGCAAGCTTAAGCGAGTACTCATGGTAACTAGTATTTTTGAGTTATGCTGTAGACTTAGGGTTTGATGCATTGCTTGCATATTAAGGATTAGCATAGATCCCTTGTAATGATGTTATGTATATAGTATGATTTTCGTTGCTTTGATGATCTTTGGTTAGACACTCTGGTTATACTAATTAATGTTTATAGTATTTTGTTACTTTCGCTGCTTAGTATCCTTTGTTTTTGAGGAGTAGAGGTCCCGGAGGTCTTGTTTGGAGTGAAACAAGGTTAGGAGATGAACCATTGAATTAATTACCAGTTAATTAATTCTCGGGACGTTACAGTTGGTATCAGAGCTGTTGCTCTTCGGACCACAGGAATGGATCTATTAGGAGTTAGTTCTGGATTCATTAGAGCTTTTTGCTTAGCGGAATATAGGACACGATCTACTAGGTGTTAGGAGATGATCTACTAGAGCATAGGATAGATTATATGTATGCAAGGGATACAGAATTTCGATACCTATGATCTTGAGGATGTTGGACTTAAGGATTTTAGGCATTTGATACGGTATTGAAGTCTGGACTAGGACCGCTTTGATGATGCAACCTTGGAGATTAGGATTGATCTACACTAAGATAGCTAGATAAGGTCTTAACCTTAGATTTGCGTTAGGTCTTTGGCTAAGTTAGTAGTAGTTTAGGCACTTAGTACGAATAAGTTTGCAATTAGGTTTGACGTTTTGAGCGAGGCTCAGCATAGCGCTTCGAAGTTAGGGGCTGATAATCGTTGTGACTACAGATAGTGAACATAATACATGTGATAATGAATCAGAAGAGGAGGGTGATATTGTTGTGCCAAATACTACCTAAATTAATAGATAATATTTAGTACGTTTTACTTGCAAGTGCACAAGGTCAAAAAGTGTAGTAAAGTGCGTAAGTGCAAGATCGATCCCACGGAGATTGTTAATTTTGTTTAGAATTAATTAATTAAAATACCAACTTGTCACGGAATTGATATTTATTAAAAGAAATAGAAATAAATGAAAAGGTAAATAAAAGTGTAGGGCTTTGATATCCACCACTAATTATGCTCAATTAATAAATCAATATGCCAATGCTCTAATCATATTATGAATACCTAATGGTTGCCAACCTAAGGGCATGGTGTATACTCCTTAAGCTATTGGTTTCCCTAAGCAACGAATTAGGTATGGTGTATACTCTAACTCTTTTCTTTCCTAAAGGATTTAGCATGGTGTATACT
>VIBQ01000157.1:0-19687 GCA_006937295.1 Carpinus fangiana
AGTGATATTCCCGTCGTTATCAATCCATCAGATGCATGGTTGGAAAACAGCCATCTACTTTGTGTTGATCTGCAAATCAACGATTTATGAAATTCAGCATTTGAAGACTCAACTAAATTAAAAAATCTTGAAACAAAATGGCACCCGATTTTGTCTAAAATCAAGAATATAATGATCAAGAAGGCTTTAGATGAAAATTTGGAGACCGCCAACGCACTGCTGAGATCTTCTTACAATTTCTATCTGGAGAGCTCTTGTGTTATGCGCCCATAAATATACCTAGTACCGCCACTACTCATTCAGGTTGCTACTCTTCTTCCTTTTTTTTTTTGGGGGACTGGATGTGTGAATCGAGGTAATGGCTTATCCAGAGAAAACAGCAATGCTACTACATCCATACTCCTTTTTTTTTTTTTTTTTTTTCTTGTCTTGGGAATGTATCCCCTCTCTCTCTCTATCTGAACACTGAGGTGTTTGATGGTGGAGGCAATGATGTGGAGGCTGCTTCGGTGACCACAGTGGCATCTCCTCTGTCATTTGACGGTGATAGCAGACAGTCGGTGAGTCCACTACCACCTTCTTAGGTGGTGTTTGATAACCCTTTTTGGGTTGTACTGTGCATAGTTATACTGTACACTTTTTTTGTCTTTTACTTAAAAAATCACCTACCATCACCCAAATACCCTTCTCTTGGGTTTCTCTGCAAATCTCACTTGTTCCTTCGTCGATCAAGAGCTCACTTTCTGGCCTGCAGTTATGTGCTGAAATAAATTCCAAATATTATTAAAGAGGACAAAATTAAAAAAGGGGAAAAACACAGGTCTCCTTCGTTCTCTGGAGTTCCCGAGTTCCCGAGGCTTTGCGGCTCAGTTCGATTTCAAGCTCGGTGGAGGAAGACGACGGGGAATCGTCGTCGGAGATGTATTTCCGGTAGCGCATGGTCTCGGATTGGACGTGATGTATTTCCGTTTCTCCTCTCTCTCTCTCTCCTTCTTTTGATTTCCTCAATAACCCATTGATCCAACATCGACCAGGTTGTGTGACCCACAGATCTGGTTTTTTCCTTGTTGCAGGTTTAAATTTGTTGTTGATCTTTGATGCGATGATCTATTATTGGTTTTTTTGGTTTCTGTTTGGTTGGCGAGAAGAAGAGAGTGAAGAAGGATGGGTACGGCATATTGGAGAAGGAGAAAACGTCTGTGTTTGTGGGCTGAGGGTAAAATTGTAATTTGACTGCACAGTGCAAACCTAAACAGTACAACCTCAACCCCAAACCCATTTATCAAACAACCCCTTAAAGAATTTCTTAAAGAAATAGAATTTGGCGGAATGCTTTGATCAACCTTTTCATTAAACTTATATAAGAAAGTGTTGCAATACAAGTAAAAATCAAACTTAACAAGCTAAGTTTGATTAGGTAACTATGCTAAGTAAACACGGTAATAAAGAAGTCTAATTAGAACTAATTACAAGAGAAGTGATTGAATACAAATAGATAACTTTATATTCAGTCGAGGATAAGGAGATAAGAAGATAAGAAGAGTGAAGGATAAGAAGATGAAAGCAAGTAGGAGTCTTATGATGAATTTCATTTGAAAATAAATTAAAAGAAATTAGTTCATTTGAAAATAAAAGAAACGTAAAGTTTGAAAATAATTAGGTTTTTTTATTTTTTGTCTAAATTAAAAGAAATTCATTTGAAAATAAAAGAGGCAACCACGGAACGTAAAGTTATCAAGTTCACAAAACTTCATCAAACCATACAATTGCCCCCAACAATGGCTCCCGCTTCCGTAGATGAAGGTTTTCAGAAGCTCGAGTTCATCTCCCTCGTCTCCAAGCTCTGCACGGAACTGGAAACGCATATAGGGTTCGGTGACAAAATCCTGGAGCTTCTGAAAACCTTCATCTCTGTCTCCTTGTATAGTTTGATGAAGTTTTGTATGCTCTAAATGAGATGAAAAGTTTTCCCAAATTTTTTATGTTGGGGGCAATTGCTTGTATTAATTGAATTTTGTGTTAATTGAAGTTTGTGAATCTGACTGAATTTATCTTTGTTCTCTCCCCTAAAGCGTGAGCCAACTTCTCTTAATCTTAATCTTAATCTTAATGTGGTTTGCTTTTGTATGATCTCTGTATGCAAAGAATACTTGTTCACGTCTTTAAAATGGAGTTGTTTGGAATTTGGTTGACTATGGTTTCTATCCCAGATTATTATCTCTGGGTGTGTTACTGATGATCTTGATATCCCTAGCATATTTCTTGGTTGATCAGTTCATCTATGTTAGGATTATAATTTCAGCTACCATCATATTATGTATTATATTTCTTTACTCCCTAAACATCCCTTCTTATTCCTTGATTACAAACTTTACTGTATCATGCTCATCTGTGACTCTTAAATCTGTTGTAGGGGGATGAATCCCTACCTTTTGTAAGAACTAGAAGTTCGTTATTTGTTTCTGTACCATATTACTTTCTATATTTTGTATTTTTGTAGCTGCAAATCATTCTCAGAAAATTAAAATAAGAAAGATGATATTGAAACCATTCCCAAACGGCAATACTGACATTAACAAAAATGCAAATCATAGTAATAGAAATCAAAGACTAATCTTCCAATATTTATAGAAAAATCAATTCACAAAGTAGACATGTTATAGACTAATCTTACGTAGTTGAAGTATCTGCTCTAACAAAATTGATTTAGCATACAACCTGTTTGACCAAGACCAATGAAATCCATTAAGGTAAGAGACTTGTTCCTACTTACTAGGTGAATTTAGGAGTCTGATCAGAGGATTGATTGTAAAACTGTGAGATATCAATGATAAATTATATTAGACAAATAATTAAGCACAATATAGAAGGATCTAAAGGATCAGCATTGATCTAAAACCCTAAAGCAACTAGCGAGATTGGTAGGTCGATCATTGACATGGCTCACTCTGTTGTACAAGATACAATAGTCAGAAAACAGAAGCCACTACTGCTATAATAGAAACCATCCGTTTCTTGCCCACGACTGCTACAATCTTTTGCTAATGTCTTTATTGCCACCACCACCAGCCCAAATGGATGTTTAAATCAAGTTCCTCTTCATGCTTGATCCACCAAGCACTTTCACACCAATCTCTAAAGGGTAAAAATAAATTGTTTTTTATTTTATTTTATAACAGGGGTATTCGAAGCTTCACCCCAACAAGATTTTTGGAACACCATACAAAGTGCCCTCCACATAGGTCGGGTAAGGCTTAGGATTTCCCCGCGGGTGTGTCCTCAAAGAATTATTTGCACTTAAGAGGGGTCGAATTTTAGATCCAATGCTTCATTAGACACTAGGGCCAAATGACTTACCACTCGAGCCAACCCCTTAGAGTTAAGTTAAATTATTTGTTAGAAATATCGTATCATAAATCATATGTTGTAACCATGAAATCTTCAACATTGCAAGAGATAATCAAATAAAAATGGCAAGTTCGTCTCCACAGCATATACTAATCGGGCCTTTTGAGACAAAAGTAAGAGATGGAAATATATTTTTCCTGTGTCAGCATGCATATCCTAACTCAAATAAAGAATTGGAAAACCTCAAAAGCACTCAAGAACAATCATTTGCTATATATGCTAATGGCATAGTAATTCTCCGATCAAATATAAGAGTAGAAGTTCCTTGCTGGCCAGGAACTACAGCATTACAGAATTTACAGCACCTATGAGAGTAGAAGTTATCCTAAAAGAAGTTTGGTAATGACAGACGAGGAAAAAATCATGCATTGATCCCAACAAGTTCCAAACTATGTGGCTATTTACCAGATTGGCCAGAAAACCAAGAAAATAATCTTCACTTCACAAGCTCACTTGATCAAATCGATTTTGCACCTGTTGCAGTGACCAAATTAGCACTTGACACACCATGATGTATTGAGGACAGATAAATAAATAGACAAAAAGATCTGAATGTCTAAGAAACCAAAAACAGCAAATCAAATTAGGCAAGCAATTCTTGAAAATTTGAAGAGACGAAGAACAAAACAAAAAGCAGAGGAAACGGCGAAATAAAATAAAATAAAATAAAATAAAAAAAGAGAGAGAGAGACGCTTGCTTTACGTCGAAGTTGCAAAAGATATTGGCTCAGAATCGAAGAGAAAGGAGAAGTTCTAAAGAAGTGCGAGGACAACGGGAGGTCGTGACCCTTTATAGAGGGCCGGTGCGCAGGCACTTCTGTCTTGTTTTCTAGGTGCTCGATCGAAGGTCAAACGTTGGTGCTATTGTGTTTTTTTATGTCCTCAATCTATTGGTGAAGTTTGCACACAGTGTACACAACACACAGAGAAGAGTCAAAGGGGGTTAGTAGAGAGTAAAAGAATCTGAAAAGATTTCGAAAGAGGAAAAATTTGTCTGGCTCTGCAAAGGCTGAGCAAATGGGTACTAGAGCATTATCCATTGTCATTGTGGAGGATGAGAGATAGAAAGGAAAAGAATAACACACCTGCGGGGTCAAGGGAGGCGAGCTACGCCGTGCTGCCTTTGTCAATCGATGGCAATGGCGCTCGAGAATTGTAGAGGAGATCAGAGGGAGAGCGTGATTTGCAGAGGAGAATGTGAAAGAAGAAGAAGAAGAAGAAGACGTGGTTTCGATTTGCACCAATTTTTTCCCCCTAGCGCCAATTTTTTCATGCTAAAATTAAGTCTTTTGGTTTTGGGTCACAATATGGGTCACCCGTGACCCATATTTTTGTTATACTAAGATCCATCGGGATGAAAATAATTTATATATATCTAAAAAAAGAAAGAAAGGAAATCGGTTAATATATTTAAATAAGAATAAAAAATACAAAACTTCAAATTAATATAAAAAAACTAATTTTTCTAAGCGTTTTAATTTAATGAGAAAATAGAACCCAACACTATTATTATTATTTTTTTCTTCAGGAATATTAGCAGCGACATTCAAATGTTGCCGCTATTGTCCATTCAATAGTGGTGACATTTGAAGGCCGCTGCTAATGATGTGCTGTCATCTGCAAAGACTTCCGTATATCGCCACTAATGAGCACGTTATCAGCAGCGACCTTCAGATGTTGTAGTTGTTGTCCATTCAATATCAACAACGGCGATATCTGGAAATCACTGCTGATGAAAGCACATCTTTATCGGCGACCTTCAGTTGTCGCCGTTATTGTTCATTCAATAGCGACGACATCTAGAGGTTGCTGCAGCAACATTAAGTCGCCATTGATGAGGGAGGGGTCAATAGCGGTTTGTCGCCACTAATGTTGCGCTACTAAATAACAAATTTTTTGGTATTTAGTGTTTACCATTAGCGGCGATCGACTTGCTAATGATTAGTCATCAGTAGCGACCTCTAAAAGTCGCTGCAAATAATATGGATGCTAATGAGCAAAATTCTTGTAGTTTTGGTGAAATCAAAAGACAGAAGATTATTTATCCCCATAGCTTACCATGAAAGCTATGGGGATAAATGAACTTGTGTCTTTTGATTTGATGGATCCGACTTCACCTCAAGCTCTCCTTTCTGCCCTTGAACAGCTTTACAGTCTGGGAGCTCTTGATAAGGAGGGGCTTCTGACCAAATTGGGCAAGAAAATGGCAGAATTTCCCCTTGATCCGCCATTATCTAAGATGCTTCTTGCCAGTGTGGACCTTGGATGTAGTTATGAGATTTTGACAATCATTGCAATGATTCAAACGGGGAATATCTTCTACAGGCCTAGGGAGAAACAAGCCCAGGCAGATCAGAAGAGGGCCAAGTTTTTCCAGCCAGAGGGAGACCATCTGACATTACTTGCCGTTTATGAGGCTTGGAAAAATAGTAACTTTTCTGGGCCATGGTGTTTTGACAACTTTGTTCAGTCTAGATCCTTGAGGAGGGCACAGGATGTCAGAAAACAGCTACTAACTATCATGGACAAATATAAACTGGACATTGTGAGTGCAGGAAGGAATTGAATTCTAGGAAGTAAAATCACTGCAGTGATTGCCTTCTTGATCTTCGTAGAATTCCTTCCTGCACTCACAACGTCTAGTTTATATTAACTTACTTTTGTATTAATTGAAGTTGGTGAATCTGACTGAATTTGTCTTTGTTCTCCCCTAAAGCATGAGCCAACTTCTCTTGATCTTATAAGTGTGGTTTGCTTTTGTATGATCTCTGCATGCAAAGAATACTTGTTCACTTCTTTTGTATGAGTTCCTTATTTACAACAACACACCGGGCAGGCAATACTCATGTTAAACATCTCATTGACAACCAAGTCATCAAGGATTATTTTCATTTTGGAGTCTCTTATTTATTTTCAAGAATGTCATGTCTAGATTGGATAATAAAATTACGAAAGAAATAAAACAAAATACAGAAAAGAGTAACAAAAAAATAAAAAAATAAAAAAACCTCCCAACTCTTGTACGGGGCTAAAGGTGATCCCCCTCCCACACATGTATTATTATTATTAATTTTTTATTATTTTTGTAGGCAAAAGGGCGGGAAGGGGCAACCAATATAATTTTCTCTCTTGGATGTGACCATCGAGATTTTCACCCGTTGTGAAATGTTTGGTTTGAGCAATAGTTATTGCCTGGTAAGATGAGTCCGTCACCAGTACCACCAAATTTTAAGTTGGCAAAACCCTTTCTTAATAGCATTTGGTTCACGGAACTACTACTGTAAGCGGATTCGAACCCGTGACCACTAAGAAAAAAGGAGAGGTGGAATTGAACCTATTCCATACTGCTTTACCAACTTAATTACCACCTTGGTGGAGTTTCCAAATTGAAAAAGACTATTTTGGTTGGTGGAGTTTCCAAATTGGCAGGCCATGAACAGTTGGTGCATGTAATATTTTCTTCAAGTACTCAACTTGTTATAAAAATCTACTGAATATTGGAGTTGCTTGAAAGATGACAACCATATATAGGCTGGTTTGAAGCTTTCCATACTTGCACCAAATATTTCAATTTCCTTTCCCTTTTCCTGCCTTTCACTCACAATTGAGCTGAGCAGCTTGATTTCCATTTTCCACAATGATTCTTGTACGTTTTCGCGTAGCTATTTTCAGATTAAACCTTTGAAAATTATGGTAGCTAGGCAACTAATTAACCTCATTTGTTTAACAGTAGGAAACTTGTTGAGAGCACTAACCTCATTAATTAAGTTTCTAATCAACTTATATCATTTTTCTGATTTACACGCTTTGAATACTAAAGTGGGTGATCCGTGAAATAAAGATTGAAAGTCAACTTCATTTTAGGCCTTAATTCCTATATTTTAATGTGTTTTTGGCGGTTCTATACACGCATACGCATCCATATTTTATTTGATGTGTGCTTATTTATTCCCCCATTATTTTGCCGTCTCCGCTACATTCTTTACTTTCAATGCCATCTCCGCTCGATCTACTCACAATCTTTGCTGCTGCTCTGCACACGGTACGTGCTTCTAGCGTCCATTTTTGCTTTGCTTTCCTTATATATTCTTATCCGAATCAATTAATTCTCTTGCATATATATATATATATATATACATCTCTCTACTATTTGATTCCTGCTAGCTAGCGCTGCACTTGGGTTCATTTTATCTTCTATCTTGTTTATTGGTAAAATCAAATCTACTTAATTGGATTTATCTGTTCCGAAATGTTTTATTTTTTATTTTTTGTTTTTAATTTGGAAAGTTAATATTCCGGAAAAACAAACAAACAAACGATGTTTGAGAAAAAAACATATGCAACTGATTTTTGGTTCAATGATTTCGTGGATTTTTCTTTGTAACTTACATGCATGAATGGAGAGACGATCACCAGAAATACTTGTTTGGAAAAGGAGTTTCTTCTTTTGTTATCTGCTTTTCCTGATACATCACAAAAAGGCTAGGGTTTGAAATCAATATTCAAAGATGTGATCTAAGGCTCCGTTTGTTTCAGCGTAAAATGATTTTCAGTTTGGTGCAACGGAAAATAATAGTCAACAAAAAATATTTTCGGTTTGACCAGAAAAGCCTCTTTAATTTTTGAAAAATTATTTCTATTTTTGAAAACCGTAAACAATTTTTCGAGTTTGAGCATCTCATTCTTAAATCGACAAACCCAATTAGGACGTCGCCAGGACTTGACCAGGACCCAGTTAGGACACTGCTGGGGCTCAGTCAAAACACCGTAGGGACTCAACTAGGACATGACCGGTACCTAGTCGTATATTTTAATTTCAAAACTTAAATGCATTTTCATTACACTTTTCATTTATTATAGGTTAGAAATGGCGTGGAAAAAAATTATCATGCTTTTTTTCAATAGAAAGACATATTAAAGGTTATAAATGCATCAACATATTACTAACATAGTAACACAATCCTACACAAAACATTACATGAATATATAAATCACATAAAAAGTTACTATCATAAGACCCTTACTTTTGGTTGAATCCATATAAATTAAAGCATATGAAATTATTTGTTCCCATAGGTTTTAAATGAAAAGGAGAAAAAATAAGGGAAAAAAAATAGCAAGAAGAAAACCTACATTTTCATTATTAAAGCATTAATAGAAAACTAGCAAAAAATCCATCATATTGTTGGTGTTATACTTATTATATTTCAATACAAATAAAACCAATATAATTCTGAACAAACTAAAAAAAAATTGTTCCCAAAAACTGTATAAAACTTAGCATTTATGATTATCTATATAAATCATTCACTCTATGTAGGTTACTCTCATCTTCCCAATATGGGATTGGGGTGTTACAAACTCTCCTTCTTAAACTTTGGACGTCCTTATTCACGTCATGCAGTACTCCAGTATCACATGGCTTGACGTTACTAGGTGGTTCTGATACCATTTATAACAACTAAGAGAAAATCGCTAGCTAATTTTGCGTTATCACAAAAAATGACTAGTTAATTTAGAGTTTCCCTATAATTCATTATGAAGCTCAGTTTCACTTAGTAATTAAGCAATATAGGACATAGTACTTATGACTATTTTTATAAACCACCCACACTATGTACTATTGGGGTGTTACAATATTTGAAGACTTCTTTAAGAGCTGAGATGAGGCTGTCTAATTCTTTTGGAGTCTTTGGCAAGGTTCAAGATGAAGAGGAGGGGGAAATTGTTGAAGGGACACCATAATTAAGAACCTACATTTCATGAGATCTTTGAAGCTGCTATGAGCAAGTCAGCGGTTAAAATAAGAGAAGGGGAAAGAGAACATGGGAGAAAAGGTGCAAAATGAAGAGAGGGGATTCTCTCCTACATCTGTATGTCCATGAAAATCTAGTGTTGAACATAAGAGGTCTTAATGACCTCTTCAATCGGATGGGGATTTATGCACAACTATAATTATATCTCATTATCTTGGTCGTCTTTCGATTTGCTGGAATCCGAGCAACATACATAATATTACTTCTATCTAAGAACATGCTCAAGCATTGAGCTGTGAGATTGAAGTGGAGAATGGAAAATTGAAATGGTTGCAGACTTTTGTTTATAGAGACATCAAAGGGCTGGAACAAAGAGATTTATGGTCGTATATGGAGGAATGAAGCTGAAAGCTGCTATGGATCCTTGGCCAAGTGCGGGTGATTTTAATGTACTCCCGAATATTCAATCCACCATTGTTTTTTTTTTTTTTTTTCTTTTTTTTTCTTTTAAAAATTTGGCTGGAACATGCCAACTTATTAGAGATATACGAAAGATGGACAACAAAAAAAAATGCAAAGAAATATTTATCGATCTTTTACTAAGCATTTGGTAATTTTGGTTGACCACCCAAGTGAAAAGTTGGTCGTGATTGATTATCGCGCTTTTTACTTAATCAAGAGGATTTAAGTTAGGCTCTGAAAAAAACTACAATATACGTAGTTTAAATATAAAAGTTTGCATCTCTAGAAGTTTGTATCTTCCTATCAAGCTTAAGCTTTTTGGATAAGTGGTGATATAACATGGTGTCAAAGATGATTAAATTTATCTCTTCCACTTAAACTTTTAGTATAAGTGGTGATTTAACACAAATATTCTTACAATGGCTTTTATGCCCATAGTGTTAAATCACCACTTTTAGGGAGATATAAATTTAATCACTTAATCATTACTTTAACACTTCCCTCACATGTGGGCTAACTCAAAGCCCAACACGTGGAATATTTAATTTAAATGGAGGTAATTTGATAAAGGTAAGGTTCGATCTCATGACCTTTAGCTCTGATACTATGTTAAAGCACCACTTTTCCCAAAACTTTAAGCTGATAGAAAGAGGTAAATTTAATCACTTAATCATTACTTTAACACTCACTCTCACGTGTGGGCTCAAACTCCCTTTTAATAGGTGGGGCCCAACACGTGAAATATAAATAGGGAGTAATTTGACGAAGTTAAGATTCGATCCCATAACATTTGGCTTTGATACCATGTTAAATCACTACTTTTTCCAAAAGCTTAAGTTGATAGGAAGAAGTAAATTTAATCAATTAATCATTACTTCTAAAACTTAGTTCTTCTTTTCTTAATTGCTACATGACATCTTTCCTCAATTTCTCCCATTCATATAGCTGGGTTGTACATGATGTTAACATTTTGTAAAGAACTATAAAAGCTTAGTTCTTTTAGAAAGCTTAGTTCTCTCTCCTAGAAAGAACTATCCCTTGAGAATTTTCCTGTGAAAATTCTCTCTCTCCTTCTTCGTTTTACACCTCTTCTGATCCCTGCAGCTTATCCTGTGCTGCTGTCTTCTGTTTTCTTTCTCTGTTCTTACCCCATGCAAGCTTTCTTCCAATCCAAGAAATTGTGCTATGTTCCATACCTATAACTTAACTCTGTTTACCTTCTTTCACCCCTTCTCTCCCTTTTTCTCCTTTCCTTTTGGAATGGATACTCAAGATGTGGACTCGTTAATAGCTCAAATTGTAGCTCTCTCATGGGAGGATCCCTCATCTCAGTTAGAAACTTTACCCCAAGAGCTGATCCCCACTGAACTACTTCCTTTAGTTGGAAAAATCATATCCCAAAAAACACAACATAACCAGACAATGCATGTTGCATTGGTAAAAGCCTGGTTTTTTGCCAATCCCTTTTCCTTTGCTGTCCTGAGGCCAAATCTGTTTCTCTTTAAATTTTCTGATCAAACTCACATTTCTAGAATCCTATCGAATGTCTGGAATGTGAATGGCTCCCTATTAGTTATCCAAGTTTGGACCCTCTCTGCCACTATAATGGACCTCCCTTTGTTTGAAGTTCCATTCTGGATTCAAATTCATGGTCTACCACTGCAAAATATATCCATCAAAAATGCCATAGCCATTGGAAAAGGGCTTGGTCAGTTCATGAAGGTGGAGGACAACAGTGGTGAAACTATTGCTTTCAGAAGTTATCTCAAAGTTTTAGTCTCCATTGATGTCAACAAACCTCTCAATCCTGGCTTCAATTTC
The DNA here is from genome assembly GCA_006937295.1 of Carpinus fangiana. Taxonomy (NCBI): domain Eukaryota; kingdom Viridiplantae; phylum Streptophyta; class Magnoliopsida; order Fagales; family Betulaceae; genus Carpinus; species Carpinus fangiana. The sequence continues at coordinate 11,448 of VIBQ01000157.1, forward strand.
AACAGAGGTGATGGATCTCAATGTTCAGTTAGTTTGAAATATGAAAGACTGGATGTCTACTGCACTAATTGTGGGAAGATTGGTCATCATCAAACTTCTTGCTTAGCTCGGCCTTTGGAAAAACACCCAAAAAGGTACCTTATTTATCTTAAGGTTAATGTTTGGGGAAACTACCTCTAGCCCCCATGAACTACCGGGTGTCGGCCATTTGCCCCCATGAACTTCCAAGTCCAATACCTAACCCCCTCAAACTACCTAACCCTAGCCAATAGCCCCCTTCTATCAGTCAGCTCCATTGAAACTCACGGTCAACTACCTAATCAGTGAACAATACTGTGAACAGTAACATGAACAGTACCGTGAACACGTGAACAATATTGTAAATAGTAACGTTGACCTTGAGTTTCAACGGAGTTGACTGACGGAAGGGGGCTGTTGGCTAAGGTTAGATAGTTTGAGGGGGTTGGGTATTGCTCTTGGAAGTTCGTAGGGGGCAAATAGCCGACACCCGGTAGTTCATGGGGGCTAGAGGTAGTTTCCCCTTAATGTTTTTTTCCAATATTCCTGTTGCCATGTCTGCTGCAAATGCTACTGTTAGCCACCAAGAATCTGATATTTCATTGGATTTAATCTCCAATGCGCCATGTTTCCCTAGCTCAACACCCAAAGAACACCAGCCAATCATCTACACAAGTTCCAAAAACCCCCTGTCTAAACCTTCTCCTGCTCTCTGGTCCCAACCTCCCAAGTCTGTAATCACACTAACTCAAGCCTTACCCTGCACAACCAACCCATCAGCAGTCACAGTGGATAACACAATTGAGCACACTTTAAATGCTCTATCCTTATTCCAGAGACCTACTCAATTGTCCTCAAACACCACTTCCCCCCTCAACTAGCCAATCCTATCCTAACCCCTCTTTAAAGCTCAACCGGCTGGACCCTCATCAGAAAAGGCCCACCTCAAATGACCAGATAAAGCCCATCACTCCTATAGACTCAAGCCCAACGGCCATCAACCTTATTATAACTCCCAATACCGCTGATAATACCTGTCACACTACTAAAAAACTAGCCAGAAGAACCCCTTACAATACCAGACTTACAAAAAAACCTTTAATATCCATACAAGACAGACCAACACTTACTAACTCCACCACCTCCATTTCCCCTTACTACAATGAGAAGAAAAAAAGACCCTGTCCACCTGATTTCCTCTCTCCTACCAGAAAAAGCCCTGGAGCTGTTGCTGAAAATGCAGAACCACCAAATACAACCCCATCCAATTTACTTTCTTTTAGCCTGGGCACCATGGAGAAAAAACCTACTAGAGCTTTGTTCAAAGCTGCTAGAAAAGGAAAATCCCAAAATTGGTTCAACAGTTCTTGAGCCAGAAGTTACATCAAAGAAAAAGGGGGGCTTTGTCAAGCCTCCCCAGCATCAATGAGAATTTTGTCTTGGAACTGCAGAGGGCTGTCTAGGCCTGTTGTAGTTCAAACCCTGAGGAGATTGATCCGGGATCAATCTCTTGATGTGCTGTTCTTGTTTGAAACCAAAACTTCTCCCCCCCAAGTCTCTGCTACTTTGAACAGGCTTGGTTTCTTCCTCATAACTCAAGTGGTTGCTTCTGGTTCTAGTGGTGGCCTAGTTCTTACTTGGCGCCCAAGAGTGGACCTTGAGTGTTTCATCTCAAACTCTAACAACATTTCAGCTTGGTGTTATTCTGACCCCCCCCTCATTCTCCATGGATTCTTTCTTGTGTCTATGGTCCTCCTAAAAGAAGTGACATAATGGTTTTTTGGGATTCCTTTACAGCCATTGGGGATGGCTTTGAAGCCTCTTGGCTTTGCATTGGTGATTTCAACTCTGTGGTAAATCAGTCTAAAAAAATTGGTGGCAGGCCAGTCTCTAGCTCCTCCAAATGCCCTTTTGGAAGGTTTATTGATCATTTTGGTATGATAGATGTTGGACTTGCTGGAAATCCATTCACTTGGTCAAACAATAGAATTGGTTTGGAAAATATCAAAGAGAGGTTGGGTTGAGGGCTGGCTTCTCCCTCTTGGGTTCTTCTTCACCCGGATTTCTCATTGATTCATCTGCTTGCACATAACTCAGACCACAACCCCATCTCCCTCAACACAAACTCTACCTTCTACTTTCTGCCTAGGCCGTTTAGATTTGAGGAATTCTGGTCTAAAGACCCCTCCTGTGAATAGGTCATTGAATTAGCTTGGCAGAAATACATCCCTCCCTATCCTGATAATTGCCTTCCTGTTAAGCTGAACCATACCAAAATAGCCCTCCTAAAGTGGAACTCTCTACATTTTGGTAACATCCATAAAAAGATCAAGGAAACCCTCAACCTCATTGATGCCTTTCAACAAGCAACTCCTTCTCCTGCTAATTTTAGTCTGAAACTGGATTTGAACAATCTTTTGGTTAAAGAAGAATCTCTTTGGAAGTCTAAATCTAGAGAAACTTGGCTGACTTGTAGAGACCTTAATACCAAGTATTTCCACGCCTCTACCCTGATCAGAAGAAGGGCTAATGCAGTGAACTTCCTGAAGTTGGATTTAGGAACCTGGGTGTCCTTTAGAGATGAAATAGGTGGTAGCCTCATATCACACTTCTCAAACCTCTTCATTACCTCTAACCCCACTATTGAGACAGAAATGATGGACCTGTTTTCTCCTGTGATCTCTGAGGAAGAGAATGTCTTTTTATGTTCTATACCTGGTGAAGCAGAAGTCCTAGAAGCTTTAGCTAGTCTTGGTTCAACCAAGGCCCCGGGTCCTAATGGATTTACAGCTCTCTTCTGTAAGAAGTATTGGCATCTGATAAAGAAGGAGGTACTGGTTTGTGTTGATCAGTTTTTCTCTGATCATTGTTTGCTGAGAGAACATAATAAATCCTACATTGCATTGATTCCAAAAGCTAGTGGCTCTCATACAGCTCATCAATTCAGGCCAATAAGTCTTTGTAACATTGTTTACAAGATTATCTCTAAGATTCTAGCTAAAAGATTAAAGACTACTCTTCCTAAGTTTATATCTCCTCTCTAATCTGCTTTTGTGCCCAAGAGGAATATCCAAGATAATACTATTTTGGCTCATGAGCTCCTTCATTCTTTCAAGAACCAAAATTTGGTGTACCAAAAATAAAGTACTCGGAAGTATACGAGTTGTGTACAGTAAAGTGCGCGTAAAAATGCGAGGTCGATCCACAGGGAATTGTGTTTTGTGATAAAATCAATTTTCTATTCAAATAGATCCTATTTTAACCTAGTTCCTGGAGTTCAAAGTTGGTCGTGCAACTTTAATAGAACTAAATTAACACGATAATTTAAATAACAATCAAAGTAAAAGACTAAGGTTTCTGAATCCACCTCTCCAAATCAAACAGCATACTCTCGCAATTTACACACACAATTGACAATCAAACGCATTTTAACAGAGTTCAAAAATCATAAACATGCATGTAAAATCATTCGATGAATCCATCCGTTAAAGAATCACAACGAGTATTTAATTGAGATCAAATCATCCACCGTATCCGTAGATCACGATGGATATTAGTCTCAATTTCAATCACTCGATGTATCCCCAGACAGAACACAACGAATATTAAACAATGCATGAAATCACAAAAGACGCTCAATCACTTAAAGTAATAAAGCAATAGAATTAATTTTGAACAAATATAATATCAAATGGTGTGCATAATTTCACGAGAATACAACTGTTTATCATTGACGAGGTTTCATCTTCAACCTTAGTTGAAGGTTTAGCCTCTCATGACAACAACAGACAATGAATTATCAATTGAAATCATTAAAAGAATAAACTTACAATCAAAAAGCGTTCACAAAAGCCTAGACACGACAAAATTCGTGTTTTTGCTCTCTACGGCGCCTCCCAACGTAGGGTTTACAAAAGAAAGATGCAATTTTATACTAAACAACTAGGTTTTCTCGCATGCTGACAGGTCATCACGAGTGCGTTCGACCGCAGTAAGTGCGTTCGAACGCACTGCGTNAAAGGACACAGCTAAAAGCCTAACAAATATAAGTTAAGGGGCTCAAATATACAATATTTGGCACTCATCAAATACCCCCAAACTTACATTTTGCTAGTCCCTTAGCAAAACAAAATGAAAAATATAACAAAAATAAGAAACATAAGTCCACTGTCGTGGGAGAAACGGTTGCATTTAGCATATGCAACAAGCCTTTTAAACCCCTAGGAATTCCCTAGAGGATGAGTGAAGTCTCGTGAGGGTTTTCCAGGAATGACACCCACAAACATTTTATTGATGCTATGTTATTAACAGACAAAGCCTCAAACTTAAACATATGGTTCATACATCATTAGCAAATTTAACAAGTTGAACATACAAACCATATCATTCAAGCATCCAAACATCATTTAACTCACGGCTAGAAAATTGAGACAACATATGCTTCAAGAAGTGAAAAGTGAATTAACGCAGGGTCATGCAGTTTCAATCATTCTCAAAGAAAATATGTATCCAAAAATTCATAGAACTGCACTATGATGAAAACAACCAAGGCTTGAATTTTATTTTATTTTTTTTGTGTAGGCTGTGCAATGCTTGGCTCCCTTAAGTTTCTAAACGACTTATGTAACGAGTGTTGGGCCTGTGACTCCCAAACCAGATGGCTTTAGGGCACTAGATGTAGAGACATCCCTAAGGGCTTAATTACTCAAGTCAAAAAGAACTACGAAGCCTAACTAGCCATACAATCACTTAACTGGACTTTCTCCTCTTTTTACGCGAACACTCACTGCTTAATGAGGCAAGAGGTCCGGTTACTCAATGAGAAGCTCAACCTTATGAATTTTTTTTTTTTTTAAACCAAGGTTTTCCTCACCACATCAACCCACAAATCTCTAGAGACACACTCTCCTAAAGTCAAATCTCATACCCCACGGACCCTACTGCTAGTGTGCATGTGAAACATCTATCCAACACTTGGGGTCTCTTTAATCCAACATATGAGTCAAATACTGGGATTTCTAATGATACGCCATGTTCAAACAAGTTAAACATATAAATGACATGCAATCCACAGTTATGATGTTCGGTCAAGATCAATCAACCACATAGCAAAATTTTTTTTTTTTTTTACCAAACAAAATATAATGACAGATATGTCTACCTCACCCCCAACCTAAAATGTCACATTGTCCCCAATGTGACAAAAAATACAATACCAGAGGGAAGGTGTAAGTCAGGCACAACGTAGGAGAACGCTCCCCCAAACTTGAACGGCAGACACTTGACCTGAAAAACACATAAAAACATAACAAAATGCACAAACAAGGTTAAATAACACAGAAAAATAATGAGGATTGCCTCCCATAAGCGCTAAGTTTAAAGTCTTCAGCCAGACTCTCCACAAGAGACGACAATCACTCTGAATAATTTGGATCTTCCAACAGAGTCGTCTCTACCTTTCTACTTCTCAACTCCAAAAATGGTTTTAATCTTTGTCCATTGACCTTAAAATTGTTACCATTCTTGGGATCCTCAATCTTGATGGCCCCATGAGGAAACACTGACCGAATGATGAAAAGGCCGGTCCATCGAGATTTCAGCTTGCCTAGAAATAGATGCAATCTTGAATTGTAAAGAAGGACCTTCTGACCAGGTTCGAAAGATCGCTTTAAAATGCTCTGGTCATGAGCCTTCTTCATCTGTTCTTTGTACATCCTTGCACAATCATATGCATCATTCCTTATCTCCTCCAATTCATTGAGTTGGAGCTTTCTCTATGAGCCAGCCTTCGAAAGATTGAAGTTTAACTACTTGATGGCCCAATATGCCCTATGCTCCAACTCAACGGGAAGATGACATGCCTTCCCGTACACAAGCCGATAGGGTGACATCCCAATCGGAGTCTTGAATGTTGTTCTGTACGCCCACAGTGCGTCACTTAATCGCAGAGACCAATCTTTTCTATTAGGATTCACGGTCTTTTCCAAAATGTGCTTGATCTCACAATTTGACACTTCAACTTGTCCACTTGTCTGTGGGTGATAAGGGGTGGCAACCTTATGGGTGATGAAATACTTCTTCATCAACTGCTCGAAAATCCGGTTGCAGAAATGCTTGCCTCCATCACTTATGATTGCTCGAGGCATACCAAACCGAGCAAAGATAGTGTCTCTCAAAAATTGGACCACAACTCTGTGGTCATTAGTCTTGCAAGCAACAGCCTCCACCCACTTGGACACATAGTCCACAGCAACCAAGATGTACAGATTGCCATAAGAGTTTGGAAATGGTCCCATGAAATCAATGCCCCACACATCAAAAATCTTAACGATCAAAATCGGGTTGAGGGGCATTATATTTCTTCTAGAGATACTCCCTAGCTTCTGACAACGCTCACAAGATGTGCAATAAGTATGAGCGTCTCTAAAGAAGGTGGGCCAGTAAAATCCACACTGTAAAATTTTTGCCGCTGTCTTTTTAGCGCTGAAATGGCCACCATAGGCATGATCATGACAGAAGAAGATGACATTGGTTTGATCATGCTCAGGTATACATCTCCTAATGATTTGATCAGGACAATACTTAAACAAGTAAGGATCATCCCAGAAAAAATATTTCACCATGGCCAAAAATTTGAACTTATCTTGTCGCCCCCAATGCAAAGGCATTTGGCTGGTGACAAGGTAGTTTACTATGTCAGCAAACCATGGTGCGGGATTCTGAGCAATGTGCATCAATTGCTCATTAGGGAAAGTCTCAGATATGGGGGTGGCGTCCTCGGTGAAATCCAAAGTCAACCTAGACAAATGATCAGCCACCATATTTTATGTCCCTTTCTTATCCCGAATTTCTAAGTCAAACTCTTGCAGTAGCAAAATCCATCGGATCAAGCGAGATTTAACATCTTTCTTGGAGAAAAGATACTTCAATGCTGCGTGATCTGAATAGATAATGATTTTAGATCCTAACAAATAGGATCTAAACTTGTCCAGCGCAAAAACGACCGCCAACAACTCTTTTTCTGTGGTGGAGTAATTGAGTTGTGCGTCGTTTAGAGTCTTGCTCGCATAGTAGATCACATGAGGAAGTTTCTCAATAAGCTGTCCCAAAACAGCTCCCACAGCATAGTCTGATGCGTCACACATGATCTCAAATGGTTCACCCCAACTGGGTGGTCTTATAACTGGTGTGGATGTCAGAATCTCCTTCAGAGCCCCGAATGCTTTCAAACATTCTTCATCAAATTCAAACGGGGTCTCTTTGGCCAACAACTTACACAAGGGCCTGGCGATCTTGCTGAAATCCTTGATGAATCGCCTGTAGAACCCTGCATGGCCGAAGAAGGAACGGATTTCCTTCACAGTACGTGGGGGTGGAAGGTTAGAGATCAAATCTACCTTTTCCTTGTCAACCTCAATGCCCCTCTGAGATATGACATGCCCCAGTACAATCCCCTGCTTAACCATAAAATGGCATTTTTCCCAGTTAAGCACAAGGTTTTTCTCTTTACATCTCACTAACACCAACGTGAGACAGTTAAGACACTCCTGAAAAGATGAACCAAAGACGAAGAAGTCATCCATGAAGATCTCCATAAAACGCTCTACCATGTCGGAGAATATGCTGATCATGCACTGCTGAAAAGTAGCAGGTGCATTGCACAACCCAAACGGCATACGACGGTAGGCGAATGTCCCAAATGGACAAGTAAAGGTAGTCTTCTCCTGGTCTTCGGGGTCCACTGGAATCTGGTTATATCCTGAATAACCATCCAAAAAGCAGTAATACTCGTGCCCAGCTAAACGCTCCACCATCTAGTCAATGAATGGAAGAGGAAAGTGATCTTTCCTAGTGGCAGCGTTCAACTTCCGGTAGTCTATACAAACTCTCCAACCCAACTGAATACGAGTTGGCACCAACTCGTTGTCCTTGTTCTTCACTACCGTTAACCCAGCCTCCTTGGGCACAACATGTATTGGGCTCACCCACTTGCTATCAGAAATGGGATAGATGATCCCAGCATCCAACAGCTTGATCACTTCTGCTCTCACAACCTCCTGCATTGCTGGGTTAAGCCTTCTTTGTGGTTCCCTCGATGGTTTGGAATCTTCTTCCAGATGTATCTTATGCATAACCAACGAGGGACTGATTCCCTTGATGTCCTCAATAGTCCATCCTATAGCTTCCTTATGCTCTCTCAAAACTCCTAACAATTTCTCCTC
>VIBQ01000157.1:19770-60734 GCA_006937295.1 Carpinus fangiana
AACGAGGGACTGATTCCCTTGATGTCCTCAATAGTCCATCCTATAGCTTCCTTATGCTCTCTCAAAACTCCTACCAATTTCTCCTCTTGAGCATCTATCAAGTCTGAAGCTATAATTATTGGCAAAGACTCAGCTGGTCCTAGGAACTTATACTTAAGATTTTCAGGTAATGGCTTTAGTTCCTTCTTGGGAGGATTAGGAACAATGGTCTCCTCCTTTTCACTACTCACCAGAGGAGTAGTCTCCAACATAGCATCTGCTTGCTCAAGCAACTTGTCCAAGTCCAGATCTTCTCCAAACTGAGCAAAGCATGCCTCTAGGGGGTCCTCTATGCTTGATTCCTCAACAACCTCTTCCATGACATTCTCTATCAAGCACACTTGCTGCACTTCGTCATATTCCAGTGGTTGTTTCCTGATATGGAAAATATTCAACTCCACTGTCATATTCCCGAAGGAAGTCTTCATGACCCCCATCCTACAATTAATTAGGGCATTAGCCGTAGCTAAGAATGGTCGCCCTAAGATCACCGGTATTTGATTCCCTAGGTTATGAACCGGCTTTGTGTCAAGCACAATAAAATCCACGGGAAAGTAAAATTTATCGACCTTAATTAGCATATCTTCCACAATTCCTCGTGGAACCTTCACTGACTTGTTAGCTAACTGCAATGTCATGGTAGTAGGCTTCAACTCTCCAAGCCCTAACTGCACATAGACTGAGTAGGGTAACAAATTAACACTTGCTCCCAAATCCAACAGTGCCCTCTCAATCTGGCTGACTCCGATCATGCAAGTAATGGTAGGACATCCAGGGTCCTTGTACTTGATGGGCAACTTACATTGCAGGATTGAACTCACCTGCTCGGTTAGGAATGCCTTTTTAGGGACATTCGTCTTCCTCTTCACCGTGACCAAGTCCTTCAAGAACTTGGCATAGGAAGGGATTTGCTGGATGGCATCCAAAAAAGGAATGTTTATTTGGACTTGTTTGAACACCTCCAGAATGTCTTCTAACTTCCCTCCATTCCTAGGCACTTGTAATCTTTCATGGTATGGTGCTTTTGGCATAGGCACCCTAGGAGGTTCCTTTATAACTGGGGTGACAGTAGATGGCTCAGCATCTGCTTCCTTTTGATTGTCACCCTCTTCTTCTTTCTGCTCTTCTTTCTCTTTCTGCTTTTCTTCCTCAGCATGATCTTCTTCTGGGTTCACCACCTTATTGTCCACTCTCTTCCCTGACCTCAGAGTGACAATCACCTGCACATGCTCCTGATTTGAAGAATTTCCACTGTTGCATGCTTTAGAGTTGTTCATTGCTTGGCTAGGGAGCTTTCCCTTGTCCCTCTCACCCAGGTGATTCGCTAATTGTCCCATCTGCATCGCTAACTTCGTGATCGCCTGGGTGTTCACCATAGTAGACTGCCTCACGTCACTGATTGATTGACCAGTCATTTTCATGAATTCTCTCATGGTCTCTTCCAGTGACTGGGTTGATGAGGCTGGGGCTTGGGTGGGGGCTTGATAAGATGATGATGACGCTGGCAGAACCGAGCGTCCATGATTCTGATAAGGAGCAGAAAATCCTGGAGGATAGTGATTTTGAGCATGAGGAGCTCCTTCTTGATTTGTGGTGGGTTAATTCTGTTTCCAAGAGAAATTAGGGTGGTTCCTCCACCCAGGATTATAAGTCTCAGAATATGGCCCACTGGATGGCTTTTGAAAGCTGTTGAAAGCATTCATTTGTTCCATCTCAGTAAAAACTGTCATCGATGGACAATTCTGTGCTTGATGCATGGGACTAGCACAGATAGAACAACTCTCAACAGGAAAAGTGTTTGCAGCATTGACGGACTTCCCTACACTCAGAGCATCCAATCTCTTAACGATGGCATCCATCTTTTGTGCCAACTCTATTTCTCCTTTTGATTCTAGGATGCCCCATTTTTTAGGGGTTCGGGCTGATTTATCTCGACAACTCATGAAATCTCAGTGTTGGGAGTTGTCGACAATTTTCTCCAGAGCCTTGTAGGCTAAATCTCCTGTCAAATTGAGAAATGCTCCCCTATTCATCAGCTCAATCATACTATGGTTGGGCTAAGACAACCCTTGCCCCTTGGTAGAAGAATTGCACCAGACACCATTTTTCATATCCATGAGGGGGACATTTCAACAGCAGGTCTTTGAACCGTGCCCAACATTATGAGAATTTCTCATCCTCATCCTGAGTAAAGGAACTGATTTCCTTTCTTGTTGTAAAACTGCTTCAACAGTTCTTCCCAGGATGTGATGGAGCCAGGTGCGTTGGAGTCCAACCACTCCGTGGCTCTATCATGAAGTGAGAAAGGAAAGAGTCTGAGGTGGACAGATTCCTCAGAAAAATTCTGAAATTTGGTGGTAGCACAGATGTTTTTGAATTTTTTAACATGAGAGTAAGGGTTTTCGTGATCTAAGCCGTAAAAGGAGGGTAACATTTGGATTACATGTGGCTTAAGATCATAGTGGGTTGCATTAGTCGGTGGTAACACAATGCACGAATGGGAACTGACCGTAGTAGGTGCGAACAATTCCCGGAGTGACGTCGTGAAATCCACGTCATAAGCTCTTCTATACTCCCCGTTCCCTTCTCTTGCATCTTGGTGCTCCTTGTGCTCCTCCACTCTCGGATTTATTGGATTATCCCCCATCTCCACTTGAGCTCGACGTGCTCTCCTAATGGTTCTTTCTAAATCGGGATCTAAGGGTAACAACTCTAGGTTCAGGGATCTCCGACCAAGCATGCACCAAACAAAAAGTTTTTTTTTTTTTAAAAAAAATAATAATAAAATAAAAATAAATAAATAAATAAATAAGTAAACAAAATAAACTAATTAAGCAAAAATAAAGAACTCAAATGGAATATGAAAGAAAAATCGGCACAAAAATAATTAAAGAAAAATAACAAAAATAAAAACTAATAAAACAAAGTGTGGCTTAGCTGCTGACTGCAGCCTTGCGTTCGATCGCTGCAGGTGTGCGTTCGTTCGCAACTATGTTTGAACGTCTAGCACTTGCATTCGAGCGTCCGCCGGATGTGCGTTCGTGCATCTGTTTCACCTTGTCAAACGCAGGCGCGTAGGATAGTCCAGAGTGCGTTCGAATGCACTGGGGTGCGATCGATCGTACTCGGCAGGGGTTGAATTCTGAAATCTGCAGCAGACACCAAGACATAAAAGAAATCCTTTTTTTTTTTTTTTTAAGATCAAAACAGGAACTAAAATAAAAATAAATAAATAAACAAACTTGCAAGAAATAAAAACAAGAAAATTAACTAACTAATAGAAAAATAAAATCAACTCAAATAAAAAATCAATTTTTTACTCAAATAAACAATTCCCCAGCAACAGCACCAAAATTTGGTGTACCAAAAATAAAGTACTCGCAAGTGTACGAGTCGTGTACAGTAAAGTGCACGTAAAAATGTGAGGTCGATCCACAGGGAATTGTGTTTTGTGATAAAATCAATTTTCTATTCAAATAGATCCTATTTTAACCTAGTTCCTGGAGTTCGAAGTTGGTCGTGCAACTTTAACAAAACTAAATTAACACGATAATTTAAATAACAATCAAAGTAAAAGACTAAGATTTATGAATCCGCCTCGCCAAATCAAACAGCATACTTTCACAATTTACACACACAATTGACAATCAAACGCATTTTAACAGAGTTCAAAAATCATAAACATGCATGTAAAATCATTCGATGAATCCATCCGTTAAAGAATCACAACGAGTATTTAATTGAGATCAAATCATCCACCGTATCCGTAGATCACGATGGATATTAATCTCAATTTCAATCACTCGATGTATCCCCAGACAGAACACAACAAATATTAAACAATGCATGAAATCACAAAAGACGCTCAATCACTTAAAGTAATAAAGCAATATAATTAATTTTGAAGAAATATAATATCAAATTGTGTGTATAATTTCACGAGAATACAATTGTTTATCATTGACGAGGTTTCATCTTCAACCTTAGTTGAAGGTTTAGCCTCTCATGACAACAACAGACAAGAAATTATCAATTGAAATCATTGAAAGAATAAACTTACAATCAAAAAGCGTTCACAAAAGCCTAGACACGACAAAATTCGTGTTTTTACTCTCTACGGCGCCTCCCAACGTAGGGTTTACAAAAGAAAAGTGCTAATTTATACTAAACAACTAGGTTTTCTCGCGTACTGACAGGTCATCACGAGTGCGTTCGAACGCACTGCGTTCGATCGTAGTAAGTACGATCGACCGCATGCGGGGCTTCAGCTGTGCGCTTGAATGCAGGTGCGTTCGAACGCAACAACTTGCGATCGAACGCACAGCCAGTGTAGCTTTTGTAGTTTCTTGTGCTTAATTTCCACCCTTTAACTGCATTCTTATGTCAGTGACCTACAACACACTTGAGACACCAAAACTAACAACAACATCAGAAAAGGACACAGCTAAAAGCCTAACAAATATAAGTTAAGGGGCTCAAATATACAATATTTGGCACTCATCAAACAAAAAAGGGAAAGGTGGCTTCATGTTTTTGAAAATGGACATGGAGAAGACTTTTGATAGGATGGAAGGGAGTTTTTTGTTGGCTATTATGGAAAAACTTGGTTTCAGCCACACCTGTTTATCTTGGATTAAAATCTGCATCTCCACTCCTTCTCTATCTATCCTCCTTAATAGGAGCCCATTCGGCTGTATTTCTCCTGGTAGGGGGCTGAGACAAGGAGATCTTCTATCTCCTTTTCTCTTCATTTTGGGGGTTGAAGTGTTCTCAAGGCTCATGTTCAAAGAGGAGAGTGCTGGTTCCATTCAAGGTCTGAAAATTGCAAGGTCCTGTCCAGCCATCCATCACCTTCTTTTGGTGATGATTTACTAATCTTTGGTAAAGCCACTATCTCAGTTGCTGCTGGTATAAATTCTTGTTTGGAAAAGTACTGTAAGTGGTCTGGCCAGCTGATTAACTCCTCTAAATCCTCTATCAGATTCAGCAAAAATACCTGACCATCCAGAATTGCAGCTATTACTGTCACTTTCCCTTACCCTACCCCTCTAACCATGGCATCTCTATGTATCTTGGTCTTCCCATTCTAATAGGGAATGCAAAGAAGAGAGCTTTCCAAGGCATAATTGACAAAGTTAAGAGCAGGATAGAAGGTTGGAGAGCCAAGACCCTCTCTCAAGCGGGCAGGCTGAATTTGATCAAATCTGTTGCAACAGCACTGCCCTCATATGCTATGAGTACGTTTTTGCTTCCTACTAGCTTTAGCGCTGAGTTAGATAGGATTTTCAAAAAAATTTGGTGGTGGTTTCCAGCTCTCAAGAAGAAAAACCTTTCTCTTAAGGCATGGGACTCTCTCTGCATGCCTAAAGAATTGGGTGGTCTTGGTTTGAGAAAGATGAAGAGATGAACTTGGCCCTCATTACAAAGCTGGGATAGAAACTTTTCACAAATTTTGACTCCATGTGGGTGGCCCAACTGCACTGTAAGTATTTACATTCCAGCTCTTTTCTCTCCCCCCCCCTCCCTTCCCTTTCTTCTTCCTCATGGCTATGGAAAGGCATCCTAAAATCCATTTCTATCATCTTTAAAGGTGCCTGCAACCAAATCCACAGTCTCTCCTCTCTCCCAATCTGGAGCTCCACTTGGATCCCTAGCTTATCCTCATTTACTCCCTCACCTTCTCCTTGGCTTTCTCATCCTTATCCAAACTTAAGGATTTCTGAACTCTTCTCAAATGACCCTGTCTCCTCTATCCCAGTTTGGAACCTTCCTTTACTTAATTACCTCTTTGATGATGCTACTATTAGAGAGGTCCTTAAGATAAATTTCTCATCTCACTCTGCTAGCAAATTCATTTGGACTCCATCTGCAAATGGTATGTTCAATACAAAGTCAGCCCACAAGCTGATAAGTAGCCAGAGAACCCAACTTTATATTTCCCCTCTTCCAGCAGCCAACTGGAAAAAAACTTTGGAAACTAAATCTGAATGATAGGCTCAAACTCTTCCTTTGGAAAATTGCTTGGGACATTGTCCCCTCCAAGAGTAGGTTAAATTCAGTTTTCCCCATTCCTCAAACTGATCTAGTGTGCCCTTTATGTAATGTAGAAGAGGATTCTCTTTCTCATCTCTTCTTCAAATGCTTTTTTTGCTAGAATCTCTTGGTGACATTCACCTTGGCCTTTAGATTCTTTGAAGTGGTTTGGTTTAAGTCTAGCTAAATGGATTCAAGGCATTTTAACCCTTTCTAGTTCTTTTGGTTTAAACTATGCAGATTCTCATTTTTTCCAGATATTTGCTGCTGTGTTATGTGACCTACTTTGGTTCTATAGAAATCAGGCTATCCACAAAGGAGTCATCCCAGCAATGGCTTTTGTAGCAGCTCACATCAATCGAGTTGCTCTTGAGCCCCACTCAGCCTGGTCATCAAAGTTACATCCTGTTAAAGAAGCATGGTCGAAACCAGCCACTGGTTTTTGCAAAGTCAACTTTGACACTGCCATCCGAGAGGCCTTCTCCATACTAGCTGCTATCTGCAGAAACTCTGAAGGGCAGATCATCAAAGCAATCACTCAAGTTAGCCCCCCATGCAGTCCAGTATATGAGGAAGCCCTTGCAGCCAAGTTAGCAAGTGTTCTGGTTTCTACTCTTAAGCTAGACAGTTTCATTTTAGAAGGAGACTCACATATTGTAATTTTATCTTTAAACAATCCTTCTCTTAGCATTGATCGGCACATTGATCATGTAATCTCAAACACTCTAGCTAGCTTTCAAGTCTCCTCTAATTGGGAGGCGAGAAAGATTAACAGAAGTGCTAACTTCTGCGCCCACTATGCGGCATATAGGGTCGCAGCAAGGGTTATCCCGGGTTGCATTCCCTACTTTTCTCCCCTTAGTTCCGTCCAAATTTGTAGTGGAAAAGATCCACCCCCCTTACTCCCTCCCTTGTGAGGGTTTTTTGTTCTTTCTTGGTTGTTCTCAGCTTTTATGAATGGTCAGTTTACAAAAAAAAAAAAAAACATTTTATAAATATATCTCATGATATCTTATATAGCATCATAATGACACGAAATAAGAGACAAGTGGAAAAAATACAGTGAAATAATATTCATAAATGTTTATATATATGAAAAATAATATAAACGAGAAAAAAACTAAAATATAACAAACTTGATATTGCTTAAATTGCTAATATCTCGAAATATGATGAATCTCATTTGCATTGGCCGGCCTTCACTCGGATCATCTTTAGATTCCAATTTCCAAAGTAATAAGGTTGATCCAATTGTATGAGCTTATGAGTTGTGGTTTCAATAGAAAAATAAGACGTACAATGTCTTTTATTATATTTGAATTTTTAATTTTTTTAAATATTCTCTGCATATTTAGAATTATTCACGACTGGATGGCTGATGATGAAGAAATTAATTATACAGGTGTAAGTGGATGGAACTGATGTGCATGAAACGTAGGGTTTGAAATCATTGTCCTACTATAAGAGTTTAAGATTTTGTCTCAGAGGTACGTACGTACAAGCTCCTACTTTCCATCTTTTCCAACTTTATCCTACAATTACTCATCTTTTGCTCCGGTCCCCATCAATAAACCAACGACGCCTACTCATTTTATTTCCTTGTTTCTCCCTATCATTTCTTTTCATTGCAGTTTCTAGTTGTTTCTTGTACAACAATCAAAAAAAAAAAAAAAAACCCAAAAGGAGAAGGAAAAGGGATAAAAGATTGAAAACAGGAATGGAGATTATTGTTAGTATGATTGCTTCAAAAATCATTGACTACACAATTAAACCAGTCGGACAGTGGCTATGTTACTGCTTTCGCTACACCAGCGACATTCGGAATACGAAGGAACAGGTGGAGGAGTTACGGCTTGCTAACGAAAGATTGCAACATTCCGTTGTTGCTGCTATAAGCAACTGTCTATAAATTGAAGGTGATGTTAAAAAATGGCTGGAAGACGTGGCTGTTATTATAGAGTTGGCCGGACAAGTTGTTGAAGGTGAAAAAGAAGAAGCAAAGAAGAAATGTTGTAATGGGGCATGCTTGAACTTGAAGTTGAAGATACGACATAAGCTAAGCTGAAAAGCAAAGAAGATAGTACAAGATATTGGTGAACTACTCCTGAAAAAGCCTAGTTCTGAGAGAGTTGCCTTCCTTCCTGCTCCACAAAGGAAAGTGACTGCTGGATCTATGGATTACATGGCCTCTAAATCAAGAATGTTAACTGTGACAAGACTTATGGAGGCATTGGAAGACAATAAGATCCACTTGATCGGGTTGTGGGGGATGGCTGTTGTTGGAAAGTCTACTCTAGTGAGAGAAATTGCCGATCAAGCAATGAAAAAAAACGTTATTCGATGAGGTGGCTATTGCAAATGTGACACAAAGCCCAAACCTAGACGAATTCAAGGAGAAATTGCGGACACGCTACATCTAAAGTTTGATACCGAGGAGACTATACTCGGAAGAGCGAGTCGTCTACGGGAGAGGTTAACAAAAAAAACAGACAAGAAGATTATACTTGTTATCCTTGATGACATATGGAAGAATCTTGATTTGAAGGAGATAGGAATTCCTTATGAGGGGTGCAAAGTATTACTGACATCTAGAGATCGAGATCTATTAGTTTCTGGAATGGGCACCCAAAAGGATTTTGGACTTGAGGTTTTAGCTAAAGAAGAAGCATGGAGCTTATTTGAGAAGATGGCGGGTGATTGTGTTAAAGACCCCGATTTGCAACATATAGCAAAAGAGGTAGCTAAAGCGTGTGCAGGTCTGCCTCTTGCACTCGTAACAGTTTCTAAGGCATTAAAAAATAATGAGTTATTTGAACGGAATGATGCATTGCAACTACTAAGAAGACCCACTCCTGACAACCTTAAAGAAATGCAGTCAACTATATATTCTTCTACTGAGCTGAGTTATAAACATCTTGAGAATAAGGTGTTCCAAGAAGTCTTTTTGCTTTGTGTTCAGCTGGCTTCCTACATTGACGAGAGGTACGAATTGAGATATTGTTATAGTTTGGGTTTATTTCAAGGTATTAATACAATGGAAGAAGCAAGAAACAAAGTATCTACAATAGTTTGTACTCTGAAAGACTCTTCTTTGTTGCTACCAAGTCCTTATTGTCAAATGTGCAATCAACAAGATGAAATGCAAGAAAAGAGGTTGAGTGAAGAGAGAAAAAGAGAACTTCTCATTACTTGAGTAATCAACCTTACAAATGAAAAGAAGGATTGAACCTCTTTTTATACTAAGAAAGAACTAACAAATTAACTATTTATTAACTGTACAAACTATCTTTAACTATATAATTAACGAATAAGAAGAAAACTCGAATACTGTTCACGTTAGTTTTTCTGTTATTGCGCTCTCTGTTACTGCGCACGATTGTGCGCTCGATCTGCGATCGACTGCACTCGATGTGCATTCGATGAGCGATCGATCGCACATCTCTTCTAGATAGGCCGGAACTTTCTGATGATGCGATCGATGACTGCGAACGATCTGCGCTCATTCGCACATCTCTGTTTGATAAAACTGATATCCCCCCTCAAGATGGAAGGCAAAGATCTTTGACAAACATCTTGAACAATAACCTATTGAAGTCTTTATACCCAAGTCCCTTGGTAAGAATATCTGCCACTTGATGTTGGGTAGGAACATGCAGTGTTTTTATGAGGCCAAGTTGGATTTTCTCTCTAATGAGATGGCAATTGATTTCTATGTGTTTAGTTCGCTCATGATAAATTGGGTTAGCTGCAATATGAAGGGCTGATTGGCTGTCACAAAATAGCAATGCAGCTTTAGGATGAGAAACATTGAAGTCTTTGAGTAAAGAAAATAACCACATTAGCTCACAACAAGTATAGGCCATTGCTCTATATTCTGCCTCAGCAGATGATCTTGAAATAGTTTGTTGCTTCTTGGACTTCCAAGAGATTAGAGAGTCACCAATGAAAATACAGAACCCAATGACAGATCTTCGAGTATCAACACACCCTGCCCAATCAGAATCTGAAAAAAGCCTTTAACTGAAAATCAGACCTTGCAGAAAATAAGAGACCTTGAGCATGAGAACTCTTGATGTACCTTAAAACCCATGTAGCAGCATCCATATTTGGTTGCCTAGGTTTATCCATGAACTGGCTCAAAATCTATACAGAATAGGCAATATTAGGCCTAGTGATAGTGAGATATAGAAGTCTTCCAACAAGTCTCCTATAAGAAGTAGAATCTGATAAGAGAGTGCCTTCATCCTTGGATAATTTCAAATTCTGCTCAATTGGAAAAGAAACAGGTTTAGAAGCCAATAAACCTAAATCCTCAAGGATTTCTAATGCATACTTTCTTTGACAAACAGAAATTCCTTCTATTGATCTGGCAATCTCAAGCCCCAAAAAATACTTCAAAGGTCTTAAATCTTTCAACTTAAATTTATCATTCAAGAGAACAATAAAGTCAAAAACTGCTTTGGGATCATTGCTAGCTATGGCTACATCATCCACATAGACTAGGAGAGCAATATAGGAAGAACCTTTAAGTCTGGTAAACAAGGAATAATCTGCCTTGGACTGTATTGATGTGGTGATTTTACGACCAAAAATATCAATGATAAAATTAACCACTCGCAATAGAACGAATCTTGTAGGATAGGGCTATATTGAGGGTGTCGAACCTCAAAGACTGTAGGGGTTTCGTTACTAAATTCAAAAGACTAAATTTAACCTAATTGAACAGAAGAGATTTGTTTTGATTTTGCTTTCTAAAAGTAAATGCATAAAATAAAAGATAATTAAAATATGATTAGAGAGTGTAGGGTATTGACTTCACCTCTATCCGTACAACAATGGTTAATCAGATTCAATTCCAGAAATTCATTCTATGCATGTTATAATTAAACGAGAAACTACCTTATTAAAAAGTAAGGATAATCTATCTTCGGTTGGCACGGATCGTCCACCTAACCACTAAGATGCGGCACAACCCGTCTTCCCTATGTATAAACTATAAAACCCCTTAATAAGTTTCATATAATTAATGGAATAGCATAACCCATCTTCGGTTGGCACGGATCGTCTACCTAAATTACACTAAACTAGGGTGTAGTATGACCCGCCTTTCCTAGGCATGGCCTATCTTAATCCTATTAATCATATGTCTATTAAAACCCATTATATAACTATCATCCCTATAATCACAGAAAATAAGAATGATTTGAGTTCAATAAAAGTAAAATACTTTCTAAGACAAGATAAGAATTTCACAAATATTGATTTTGGAATTTAAGAACAATTGCATTTAATAATTAAGAACATAATTCAATTGTAGCAATTCTCACAGTTATATAATCAACATACATAAATTGAAAGTCTGTAAATTAAATACAATCAAACCATTGTGCTTGGAAAGAGTTACATCAACACCCCACGAAGGGGTTTAGCCGCTCATGACTCCATTAAGCCTCCAAGAAATATTTTCTGTCTAAAACTAAGTCTCTCTCTGAAATTGTCTATCTAGTTGTGAGGCTTTAGAGGTCTATTTATAGGCTTTAGGAGAGTCCTAGAAACCCTAGTAAACTTAGGAAATTCGGAATTCTATCTTCTAGTGAATTTAGGAGACAATCTTATTACAAATCGGAATAGAATTCGTCTAGAATTGGGCTCCTATCTTGCGGGGTAATTTTAGCATTGCGCCGGTCTAAATTAGGAAAATACTATTTCACAATGATTTGTATCCTGTTAAGTCAGCTTTCCAATGCCGTTGGAATCACCTCAATCCGATATTTGAGCTGAAAGTTATGGCCAAAATACCGAGACCTGTTCAGAATCCAAATTTGAATCCAATCCGATTTTAGCTCCAATTTGATAAATTCCGATTTAATCATTTCCACATCTTCTAGGTCTTCCCAATTTGCCCTTTAAGCTTGGACCATTTCCAGAAATGCTTCCTTTTCTTTCATGACCTACAAAAACACAAAAAACACAAAAAGAAAATAAAATAGAACAAAATAACAACAACTAAGAAGTTAACAAATGTAAATTAAGGACTAAAATATGAATATTTTGGCACTTATCATGTATGAAGCCAAGACTAGAGCAGTAGAAAACTTTGAAAACCATTGTCTGGAAGCCTGCTTCAATCCATACAAGGATTTTGTCAACCTGCAAACTTTCTTCTCCCCTTTTGTGCCAAAATCGGGAGGCATAGTCATGTAAACCTCTTCATCTAAGTCTCCATGTAGAAAGGCATTGTTGACATCCAACTGATGCAAAAACCAGTTCTTGGCAGCTGCAAGTGCTAGGAAACATCTCATTGTTGTCATCTTTGCAACTAGAGAAAAAGTTTCATGGTAATCCAACCCCTCACATTGAGTATATCCTTTTGCTACCAGCCTAGCCTTGTACCTTTCAATATTACCATCAGACTTCTGTTTTACCTTATACACCCATTTGCAACCAATGGCTTGTTTGTTGGAAGGTAAATCAGTAACCACCCAAGTTTGGTTTGCTTCAAGGGCTGAAATCTCAGCCTATATTGCCTCACGCCAGTGACTGTCCTTAACAGCTTGATGATAAAATTTAGGCTCAATGATTGAAGAAATGGATAAGCAAAAGTGTTTGTAAGATGGGGACAGATTATCATAAGAAACAAAAGAAGACAGTGGATAAGCATTACCTGAGTTAGTAGACATTGCAGAAGATTGGGGTGATGAAGAGGAAACCAGTTGGCAATGAAAATCTTGCAAATAACTAGGTTTGGTTTTGACCCTAGTTGATCTTCTAAGAGTAGGAGTAGGTGGTTGATTAGAGTTCATTGATTCAGAAGAAGAATTAGAACCTAATGAATCATCTAAAACAGGAAAATTTATTGATTCATCAAATGGTAAGGTATTAGTTTGTGGTTGAGAAGGTGTTGTGATTGATTGAAAAGGAGGAACAACTAGTGGTTGAGAAAAAGCAGGGGTTGATACTGTAGAAATAAAATCAGTTGCTGAATTAGAAACAAGAAAGGAAAAACTATCATGAGATGAAGGTGAAGGATGATTTGAGTGAGATGCATATGGGAATATAGTTTCATGAAAAATGGCATGTCTAGAAACAAATATAGAATGAGTTTGAAGATTAAAAAATTTGTAACCTTTCATGCCATAGGGATATACAATGAAAATGCAAGGTATGGCTCTTGGATCAAACTTTGTTCTGTTTGTAGATAAGGTTGACACATATGCTAAACAACTAAAGACTTTGAGATGAGAATAGGATGGTATGGAAGAATATAACAATTCATGTGGTGACTTGTTTGAAAGAAGAGGTGTGGGGATTCTATTTATAACATGAGTGGCTGTAAGTATACAATCTCCCCAAAAAGATAAAGGAAGATTAGATTGAAAACGTAAGGCTCTTGCAACATTCAATAGGTGTTGATGTTTTCTTTCAACTACAGCATTTTGTTGTGGAGTTTCTACACAACTAAGTTGATGGATGGTGCCTTGGTTAGAAAAATAATCATTCATTTTGAATTCAGCACCATTATCTGACCTAAGGGATTTGATTTTTGTTTTGAATTGAGTTTGAACAAGTTGAAAGAATGATTTGATAATGGGCCTGGTTTGTGATTTATGTTGCATCAGATGAACCCAAGTAAATCTTGAATAATCATCCACAATAGTCAAGAAAAAACTAGAACCATTTATTGAGTTGGTGGCCAATGGACCCCAAATATCACAATGTATGAGATCAAAAGGTGAACTTGAAACAGAGGTACTAATAGGGAATGGAAGTTTATGTTGTTTTGCCATAGGACAGATTGGACATATAGAATCTGATTTACATGTAATATCAGGAATGTAAGCATGTAACAAGTTGAGTCTAGAAGCTGAAGGATGCCCTAGCCTATAGTGCCAAACATCATGTGAAGGTTGTTTGATGGAGCTTAAGGAGGTATGCTGAAGAAAGGATGGAATAGAAATAGCTTGATCTGAAGTAGAAACCTTGTTGTTTTGCAAGTAAAACAAACCAGCATCCTCTTTAGCCACCCCAATCGTTCTCCAATGGTACAAACTCTAAATAAAACAAAATCCAGCAAAAAATATGAGACAACATCTTAGATTTTTAATAAGTTTGCTAGCTGAAATGAGATTGAAGGTAAAAGAGGGAACACACAACACTCCAGTCAATGTAAGATTTTTTGAAAGTGTAACAATACCTATGTGTGTGACAGAAGCAATAGAACCATTAGGTAGTTTTACATGTGATGAAACAGTGGCAGTAATGGATGTAAAAAGGGATATGCAACCAATCATGTGATCTGTTGCACCAGTATCTATGATCCAAGAAGAATTATTATGTTTCTGTGTTGGCACAATATTAACAAAAGATGCAGAAAAAACAGAATATTTAGGATCAAGAAATTGAGTTGGACCTGAAATGCTAGCAACAAAATTTGCAGCAGGGTATGGAGATTGTGATTGGGGTTGACAGAATTTCAACATTTCCATCAAATGTTGACATTGCTCAGAAATATCTTTCAATTGAGGAGTACGATGTACTTGCTGCTGTTGTTGGAAATTGGACGAGTCATGCTGCTGCACTTGATTAGCTGAATGTGGAGCAGGTTTATTTCGAGTGAATTGAAATCCAGGTGGATAGCCATGCACCTTATAACACTTTGCAACAGTGTGGCCAGTCAATCCACATTGAGAACACATAGGGCGATCTTTCCTAAAGTTTGGCTTGGAAAATCTAGGCCCTGGTGTGGTTCTAGTCATGAATGCAGTTGGTTCATGAATGGGCGTGGGAGGTGCAGGAACAGATTTTGTCATGAGAGCAGAGGAGGTGTCATGACTAAAAGAGCTTACACAAATTTCTCTCTGTTTCTCCTCTTGAATAATGAGAGAGAAAACTTTGTTTATGGGAGGAAAGGGATCCATCAACAGGATTTGAGCTCTAACAGCAGAGAACGAATCATTTAAACCCATTAAAAATTGAAGAACTCGTTCTTGACTATAAAGTTCAAGAATGGACTACATCCTACCACAGTGACAACAATTGCAAATAGAGACTGGTCTATAGTTGTTGAGTTCTTCCCAAAGGGTTTTGATTCTAGTAAAGTAAGTACTTACAGATGAGTTCTCTTGAGAAACAACGGAGATGGCCTTTTGCAGCTGAAAAACTCTCGGGCCATTCTTTTGTGTGTAACGATCCTTAAGATCATGCCACATATCCTTAGCAGAAGTGATGTAAATCACAGTGTTGTAAATCTCTTTAGATACAGAATTGAGGATCCAAGAGACCACAAGGTCATTGCACCGAACCCAAGCATTGAAGTAACTCTCAAAAACTGATGGTTTTGGCAAAGAACCATCAACGGAGCACACTTTGTTCTTGGCACTCAATGCAATAAGCATTGATTTGCTCCAAGGGCTATAGTTTTCTCCTGTTAATGGTTGAGGAACTAATATGGTTCCTGGACTATCACCATTGTGCAGGAAAAGGGGACTAGAAGGATCAATAGGATGAGAATTAGCAAAAGGATCAGAAAAAGTGTTTGAATGATTTCTTGGTAAAGTGTTTGGATGATTTCTTGGTAAAGTGTTTGGATTGTTTGGAGGGTTCTCTTCCAAATTATTTGGAAGAGTGTGACTGTTTGGTGGATGGTTTTCCATTGAAAGTGAAAATTCAGATGGAGCATTTGGACAAGCGGAAGATGATGGATGATCTGCCATTGAAAAAAAAAATTCAAGAAAGGCAAAGAAATCACAATTGTGATTATGGCTCTGATACCATGTCAAATGTGCAATCAACAAGATGAAATGCAAGAAAAGAGGTTGAGTGAAGAGAGAAAAAGAGAACTTCTCATTACTTGAGTAATCAACCTTACAAATGAAAAGAAGGATTGAACCTCTTTATATACTAAGAAAGAACTAACAAACTAACTATTTATTAACAGTACAAACTATCTTTAACTATACAATTAACGAATAAGAAGAAAACTCGAATACTGTTCACGTCAGTTTTTCTGTTATTGCGCTCTTTGTTACTGCGCACAATCGTGCGCTCGATCGCACTCGATGAGCGATCAATCGCACATCTCTTCTAGATAGGCTGGAACTTTCTGATGATGCGATCGATGACTGCGAATGATCTGCGCTCATTCGCACGTCTTTGCTGGATAAAACTGATACTTATAGCTCTAAATTTATACGTATGCATGATCTTGTTCGTGATGCTGCTATAATAATAGCATCAAGAGATAAAAATATGTTTGTGATGAGAACTGATGGTGGGCTAGAAGAATGGCCAAGTGAGGATGCACTCAAAAGATGCAAGGCATTCTCTGTTCTTGGTGGAGATATCCATGAACTTCCTAACCAAATGGAATGCTCAGAATTAAGATTCTTGCTTGTGTATGGTGGAGATCGTCCTTGCTAATCTCAAATGCTTTCTTTACAGGGATGGAACAGCTCAAAGTTTTAGATTTTACTAAAATGCAATTTTCATCACTTCCTTCGTCACTTCATCTCCTTATAAACCTACAAACATTGTGTCTAGATCGATGTGTGTTGGGAGACATAACTGTAATTGGAGAGCTTGAGAATTTAGTAGTTCTTAGCCTTAATCATTCCGAAATTTCAAAATTGCCAAGAGAAATAGGGTTGTTAAGTCGTTTGTGGTTGTTAGATTTGAGTAATTGTTCAAAACTTGAAGTGATTCCACCTAATATCCTATCAAGGCTAGTCAAATTAGAAGAGTTGTATATGGGAAATAGTTTTATTCAGTGGGAGGCCAAAGGACTCAATAATGGAAGAAATAATGCTAGCCTTGCAAAGATAGAGCATTTGTTACATTTGATCACTTTAGATATACAAATTCCAAATGTCAACAGTCTACCAAAAGATCTATCGTTTGAGAAGTTAGAAAGATACATAATATCTGTAGGAGATGAATGCGACTGGTCTTATGGGCAAGGAGACTCCTCAAGAACATTAAAACTCAAGCTGAATACAAGCTTTTCAATCACATATTGGGATTAAAATGATATTGAATAAAACAGAAAATCTTTACTTAGATGAGTTAAAGGGTGTTAAGAGTGTTCTACATGAATTAGATTGGGAAGACTTTCGACAACTGAAGCATCTCCATATCCCAAATAATTATGAGATTAAGTACATTATGAATTTGATGATGTCAGTTATTGCCTTTCCTGCTTTGGAGACTTTTCATCTCAAAAAGATGACGAGTTTGGAAGAAATATGTCATGGTGAACTTTCCAGCTCGACATCCTTTGGTAAGTTGAGAGTTCTAAAAGTAGAACATTGTGATCAATTAAAATTTGTCTTCTCATCATCCATAGCTAGGGGCCTTTCTCAACTAGAAGAATTGGAGATAAGAGAATGTAACAACATGGGTGCAATAGTCATGAAAGAGAAAGGCGAAATAGAAGAACGTGCATTAAACTTGTTCCCTCAACTACGTCAATTGGTACTGAAGCATCTTCCAAAGCTCATGAGTTTCTTAAGCACACAAACTTCACACGTAACTGATGCTGGAGAAATTACCTCAAAGGGCAAGCCTGATTTTCACATGCCAATTCTACATGAACAGGTATAATATGATTTTTTTTCTTTGATAAGGATCACCTTTTTTTTCCATCAATTTGAAATTGACAGTGGTGATGGTTTGATATACATCTTCAATTAAAAAGGTTAGAGATGAGAGTTTATGACTTTTTATCTCGTCAATGACAATCATATATGGGGAATAAAACAAAATCAACAGATGAAATTAACATGAAGAGTGAAATGCGTGTATATAGATTCTTTTATACAGGACCAATCAATTAAATATCTTATCATAGATTGGGGAAATAAAACAAAATCAACAGATGAAATTAACATGAAGAGTGAAATGTGTTTATATAGATTCTTTTATACACGGCCAATCAATTAAATATCTTATCATAGTTTGAGTTGTGTATTGTGCAAGCACAAAATGAAAATGTATAAACTCTTTAAACAAGTTGTATGTAGTAGGGTATTACCACAGAAACGACGTCGTGTTGATTTCTTTTTATTAAAAAAAGGTTAGCGGTTAATAACCACTTTAACTGCTAACCACCGGTTAATTACCTAGGCGGTTAGTGGATTTCACTAATCGCCTAGGTGGTTACAGTTAGTGGTTTTAGCCAATAACTGCTAATATGATCGCCTTTACACCCCTAACACTACTTGCAATTACTTGAATTCATAAGAAATAGATTTTGAAAATTTTTTTGCTTCAAAGAAGAAAACTTTTTTTTTTTTTTTTACTTGTCCACACAAGGGAAGGGGATGAGTAATTCGAACTAGTGATCACCGCTTCATGAGATGTGGTCTACAACCGATTGAGCTAAGTACTATTGGAAATCAACCGGTTTATAGATTACTTAAAAAAAGATTCATATATAGCAACTAAAATAGATGTTTGGAGTAGACCGTTTCAATGATAACCATTTTAGTAGTGTATCAATTAGTGAATTTCCACATCCATCGAAAACAACCAAAATTAGTTTTAACATGATGCCCTTAGTCTTGTCTTGATTTACCAAGTTAAATTTCACTGTTGTATTTTTATGAATTGAAAGTTCATTAATTACAGTATGTGTGTGTGTGTGTGTGTGTGTGTGAGAGGACTTAATTTAGAATCATTAAAACGCTAATTATGCATCTTTTAGTTTGTTGAAGGATAAAGGATTAATAATTGCTACTGCAGGTTGTGTTCCCCAACTTGGAAAGCTTGCAACTCTCTTCATTAGGCTTGGAAGACATACAAAACAACCAATGTCAGGCATCAAGGTCTTCTTCCTTATTAGGAAACATACAACCAACCTCGAGATTTCAAAATTTGTTAGACTTGCAAGTGAAGGGCTCTAATAAAATAAAATATCTATTGTCATTCTCTTCGGCCAGATCTATGGTGCAACTCAAATACCTTCGCATACTGGAATGTGAGGTTATGGAAGAGATAATTGTCACTGAAAATTTTGGAGTGGTAAAAGAAATAATTCCTGAGGTATTATTCCCTCGACTAGGATCCCTGATCCTACAAGAGCGTCCGGTCTTAAAGAGATTCTGCGAAGGAAGTAATATCAAATTTCCATACTTGAAGGAGCTAGAGATAGACAATTGCACTAACTTAAAGACATTCATATCCAAATTTGTTAGTTTGGGCGTCACAACCAGCAAAGAACTCATGGAAAGGAATGCAGAGGAGAGCCCTCATACCGCTATACAACCTCTCTTCAATGAAATGGTAAATCTTTTCTACTTGTTTCCTTTTTTTTATTCAAAACTTTTTAAGAAACCGTTATGTTAGTTATTATGGATATAGGTGTGTAATTAGCACATGCGATGAACCCTGCAGGTTGACTTCCCTAGTTTGAAATATTTGAAAATCTCCCACATAAATGAATTGAAATTCATATGGCGGAACCAATTTGTCGTAGATTCCTTTCACAAGCTCCAGGGTATAATAGTAGACAATTGTGAAAATCTTATGAACGTCTTTCAATCTGATATGCTGGCAAGATTTCAGAGTCTAGAGACAATTTTGGTAAGTAAGTGTGCCTCACTGCAAGAAGTATTTGAATTGCAAGGGCTAAATGTTACAGAAATGTGTGCTGTAACAGCCATTCAGTCGAAAAAAATTGTATTTGGCTCATCTACCCAAAATGAAGCATGTATGGAATAAAGACCCCCAAGAAATTTTCAGCTTTCAAAATCTAAAAGATGTACGTGCTATGAAATGTGAGAGTTTGAAAAGTGTTTTTCCAGCCTCAGTGGCAAGATGTCTCATGCAATTGGAGGATCTTCGTATAGTTGACTGTGGGGTGGAGGAAATTGTTGCAGGGGAAGAAGGAGCAGAAGCGATAACTAGGTTCATCTTCCCTAAAGTAGTTCATCTAAGTCTTGATCGCCTACCAAGACTCAAGTGCTTTTACCCTGGGAGGCATACTTCAGAATGGCCAATTCTAAAAGATATGGTGGTGGGTGGATGCCACGAAGTTGAAATATTGGCTTCTCAACTTCCCAGCGAAGCACTCCAAGAGAGCCAACTTGAGATTTCCGTTAAACAATCCCTTTTCTTGGTTGATGAGGTAAGAGCCTTAACTTATAATCTAATAAGATGTTTGGAGTGATACAACTTATATGTCCTCTAAATGGAATGAATTTAAATTTCATTGCGATAGCTTGAATTTTTCATCTAAGATAAAATATAATAATAATAATAATAACAAAGGAAAAAGAAATATGTTACCTAGAAATATGATATGGCTTATTTGTCTCTCTTAAATTTTTGATTGCGATGCTAGTTAACCCATGGAGGAAAGGCTTTCAGTTTTGAATTAGGATATCTGACAATTTTTGTAATGATCATCAAGGCTTTCAAAAATAAGAAAACTTAAAAAATTTTAGGAACTCTGGTTCGCGGTGCTCAAAACAAAGACATTTAGAAGTATCTCAATCTTTGTCTGTCTCTCATAAATTTATGATTTTGTAGACTATTTATGTCTTGGAAAATGTCGTGTAATAGTGTTAGGGTTATCCCACATCGGTTGTCGAAGGGGCTGCAGGTGGTCGGTTTATAAGTGTGAAGAAAAGCCTTACCTCTTGAGCTGGCTTTTGGGGTTGAGAAATGCCTAAGACTACCCAACAAATAGATCATAATTACAATAAAATAGGACAAAACAATCAAGAGCATAAGAGCTTATGGGGTTTCCTCCTAAGCAGTATCCCCACGAAAGAGACAATTAGAATTTTCATTTAAAAAAACAAAAAAAATAATAATGAAGAACAAAATAGTGATGAAGAAAAATAATTCAAAATCAAAATCCAATATACACAAAGTATCACAGTTTTACAGAAAAATAACTTTTTACAATAGTGATTTTCTTTTTAATATGTAAATATGCCAATGTATTTTTGTAATGTGATTTACATGACTATTTTTTTTTTCTAAAAAAAAAGGTTTTGAAAGAAGTTTTAGAGGATAAAGGATAAAGGATTAACCGTCGTGCAGGTTGTGTTCCCTAACTTGAAAAGTTTGAAACTCTCCTCAATAGGCTTGGAAGACACACTACACAACCAACATGGGGCAACAACGTCGTTATGGTTATTAGAGAACA
Organism: Carpinus fangiana; assembly: GCA_006937295.1. Classification (NCBI taxonomy): domain Eukaryota; kingdom Viridiplantae; phylum Streptophyta; class Magnoliopsida; order Fagales; family Betulaceae; genus Carpinus; species Carpinus fangiana. The sequence continues at coordinate 40,994 of VIBQ01000157.1, forward strand.
TGTCAAGATTTCAAAATTTATTAGAGTTGAAGGTGCAAGGCTCTAATAATATAAAATATCTACTATCATATTCTATAGCCAAATGTTTGGTGCAACTCAAATACCTTCACATATTGAAATGTGAGGTTATGAAAGAAATACTTGTCACTGAAGTAGCAGAAGAAACAATTTCTGAAGTGTTGTTCCCTTTACTAGATACCCTACACTTATAAGAGCTTCCAATCCTAAAAAGATTATGCAAAGGAAGCAATATCAAACTTCCAGCTTTAAAGGAGCTAGTGATAGAGCATTGCCCAAACTTCAAGACATTCATATCCAAACCTACTATTTTGGGCATGACAACTTGTTGCAAAGAACTCAAGGAAATGAATGCAGGAGAGAGCTCTCATACCACTATGCAACCTCTCTTATCTCATTAGAGTCCTGATTTCCTTCTCCTCTAGGATGAAACCCTAGAGGAGAAGGAAACTTTTCCCACGTCTGTCTTAGATTGTGGAGGCTGAGTGTAAGTTTTTTTAGTGGTAGAGGAGACAGTTCTCTTGGGACGATTCATGGCGGAAGATCTTTCGAGACTATGGGGGAAGCTCTCTCTCAATGAGGGGGAAACAACGGAGTTGGAGATTCAACCTCAAACGGTGACAGGTATTGTTTCAAGGGGAACACACTGTTTGGTGGGAAAATTGTTATCGGAATGGTATGTTGGCAAAGATATCATCAATGGGAATTGATTAGGGGTTGGCGTCCTCTGGGACACCTCTCCTTCAAAGTTCTTGGGGAGAATATGTTTATCTTGGAGTTCGAACATGAATGAGACAAAACTAGGGTGCTGGAGGGCAGACCATGGATCTTCCATGGAAACCTTTTTTCCGTTGAAGATTTTAATGGTCCTTCCTCTCCATCCGAAATTGATTTCACTACGGCAGTGTTTTGGGTGAGAATGTGGAACCTCCCATTAAGCTGTATGGGGAAGGAAGTGGGTTCCCAAATTGGAGCAATGTTAGGGACAATGGAGGAGGTAGACACTGATGAGGATGGTGTGGGATGGGGAGAATCCCTCAGAGTACATATCATGATTGATGTTACCAAACCCTTGGCTCGTGGTAGGGTGATTAAACTTCTTGGAAAACAAGTTCTGATTGCTTTCCAATATGAAAAGCTCCCCAAATATTGCTTTGATTGCGGGAAAATCTGGCATGGTGATGGAGGTTGCATGGCTAGGGGCCCTTTTCAGATTAATGAGTTGGAGAAGCCTTATGGGCGTGGTTATAGGTGCCGTCACCAAGGCGAATAAGCGAGTATTTCTCTCCTCCGACTGCTGAGGATAAGAGGACAGGAATGTGAAAGAAGAAGATGAAGAGAGAAGAAGAAGAAGAAGAAGAAGAAGAAGAAGACGTGGTTTCGATCTACACCAATGTTTTCCCCCTAGCACCAATTTTTTCATACTAAAATTAATTCTTTTGGTTTTGGGTCACAATATGGGTCACCCGTGACCCATATTGTGACCCATATTTTTGTTATACTAAGATCCATCGGGATGAAAATAATTTATATACATCTAAAAAAACGAAAGAAAGGAAATCGGTTTATATATTTAAATAAGAATAAAAAAGACAAAACTTCAATTAATATAAAAAAACTAATTTTTCTAAGTGCTTTAATTTAATAAGAAAATTTGTTTTAATAGGAACCCAATGCACTATTATTATTATTATTTTTTCTTCAGGAATATTAGCAGCGACATTCAGATGTTGCCGCTATTGTCCATTCAAAAGTGGCGACATCTGAAGGCCGTTGCTAATGATGTGCTCTCATCTGCAGTGACTTCCATATATTGCTGCTAATGAGCACATTATTAGCAACGACCTTCAAATGTCGTAGTTATTGTCCATTCAATATCAACATCGACGATATTTGGAAATCACTGCTGATGAGAGCACATCTTTATCGGTGACCTTCAGATGTCGCCACTGTTGTTCATTCAATAGCGACTAGTGACGACATCTAGAAGTCATTGCAGCAACATTAAGTCGCCGCTAATGAAGGGTCAATAGCGGTTTGTCGCCACTAATGTTGCGCTGCTAAATAATTATTATTATTATTATTATTTTTTGTATTTAGTGTTTACTATTAGCGGCGACTTGCTAATGATCAGTCATCGGTAGTGACCTCTAAAAGTCGCTGCAAATAATATGGACGCTAATGAGCAAAATTCTTGTAGTTTTGGTGTTATCCCCATGTCTAAAACATCCATTCATGCCAAACAACATATCATTAACAGTGGGCCTCCAAAAAATTGTCTCAACCACCCCAGTCTAAAACCTCTCTCTCTCTCTGGAAATGGCTTCTGCAACCACCCCAGTCTTCAAGTCCTTGTCAATGGCAGACTCATCATGCTTACTCACTATGCCGCCACTCTTCACTGCCAACACGAAAACCCCGTATCCAATTCTCTCTATCCCATCTATACCCATCAAACTCCACCTCTCGTTCTATCACTCTTCACTCTTTTCCCCACCTCTGTCCTTTAGAAACAAAACCCACTCTTCCTCCATAGCCAGCTTTGCAGCCCAGACCTCAGACTGGGCTCAACAAGAAGACAACAGCACAATCACCATTGACCAGCAAGAACAAGAAGCAGAATCCTCCTGGGGAAACGAAGGGGTCGATGGCTTCCTGCCCACAAAGTTTTGGGCTTAAACTCAACAGCCACATTAAGTTATAGAGGCTTCTTTTTAAGATCCTTTAGAGTCTCGACAAAAACAACCTTGTGGAGGCTTTGATTACTCCAATAATCGTGGGTTCTTTCTCACTGATAGCTAATTCCAAAAATGATAACCAGTAATTTCCAAAAAGAACACTTTGATCTTGGAAATTTTCTGCTCACAACATAAATTTCAATGCTACTCACCCTTTCTCTCACTATAAAGTGAATGAACAAATAATTTAAATGCAAGAACTGTATGAAGCTCTTGCGAATGAAATTCTGCATACTAAAACCCACATATATGCTGATTTGAATTTCTTTCTCCAACCCAAATATTTTCCAACGCCCAAACAATTAGGGAGACACGTATATACATAGAAAATCGATCAACTCACTCAAAACCTTAACGCATATACATATATACATTAACAGCACCCAAAATCTATTCAAACAAAATGTAAATGATCTCTACATATCAACATGGCTACTTGAATTTTTTTTATCCACGCATCAAGCTGATCGAGGCTGTTGGCTCTGGTGCTGCAATTAGAAGTTCAGAGCATGTTCGTTCTGGAGAAATTGTTTGCTTTAGCCTTTATTCATGGAACAGTGGAACTTATGGCCAGAAATATGTGGTTTACCTGAGATTAAGAGCATAGAAATATCAGAGAGCAGCTTATAAGGCATGGGTAAATTTTCTGTTTTTCTTAACAAAAAATTGCTGAATTTTGTAAATTTTCTCTTGACGCTTTACTAATTACTGTGTATATCAATCACTTCACAACTGGTTAATCATATCAAAATTCTCAATTCTTGATCTGACAGAACCTTTCTCGTTGTTGGTTGTTGAAATAGTAAATTGTTACTGGTGATTTTGACCATGTACTGCAAATACTCCCATATACTGCTGCTGCTTCGGTGACCGCGATGGCATCTCTTTTGCATTCAGATTGGTTTGATAATTATTGGTTTGTGGCTGAGATAAATTCAACTTTAAAGCAAGCTAGTGAATTCATATTCTCTAAGGAGACGGAGTGATAATTGGTGAACGTAGTTTTTGTCCTTTCACACGCTTTTCATAATTCTGAAAATGTCATTTATTAGTACTCTTTGTGATTATGCTTGCAGAATGGCATTATTGTCCCAATGAGCTGCATTGGGGATATTCAATCTTTGCTGTTGGCAGCCATGTGTAAACAATTTTCTGGACTGGTAAATGCTGATCAAGCTGAAAGATGCTGCTTTGTTAATGCAGCTATTGCATTCTGCAAACTTCAACACCTAAACCCTACTATAACTGTTAAAACTCAAGTGAGTCATGTCTACTCTTTGTGTTGAACTGATCTTATATGAGTTGGTGAAATCAGTTAAATAGTTTTTTCCTCTGTTTCACCCCTCATCATTTTGATTGTTCATTTCTCCTGCTTTTTGTCTTCTCATTTTAGGTTGAACTAATTGTTAGAACACATGACTTGCTTGCTGAGTATGGGCTCTGCTGTGCGAGTGAAGGAAGCAATGGGGAGGAAGGAGCATTTCTTCAATTCGCAATAAAGCATCTCTTGGCCTTAGATGTGAAGCTTAAATCTGTTATCTAAAAAATGGAAAAATTACAGACAAATAAAAACGCTCCTAAGGTGTGTTACAATGTCACTTTCCTTAAGAAAATATTTGCCCCCACCAGAATTGGTATGCAACAGGGATACAGCAAATTTTTCTCCAGGATACAATGGAGCCCAGAAACTTCTGTATATTAACTGCGTTCTGCATAAACGAAGTTAAAACCCGAAAATACCCTTAGATTTTCTATTCCAAAACAACGACAAAAAAGAAAAGATAATTCATAAAAAATAATATTCAGATAAGGGTATTAAAGAGAATTAAATTATCTGCAGGATTTCAAATTTCAAAAATCAACTGCTGTTTTTAAATTTCAAAAAATAAAACTGCTATTTTAAATTTTGAAAATAAAACTGCTGTTTTGAATTTCGAAAACAAACTGCTATTTAACTGCTGTAAACTGCTAGATTAAATCTGACCATTAGATTAAATAATTATCCTAACTATTTAATCTCAATCGTTAGATCTACAGTCTAATAAATCCAACCACTAGATCTATTTAAGATGCATCCTATGGTTTAGATTAAACCACTAGATCGAACGATCTTAACCGTCTAAAATTAATGGTCATGATCAGATCCAAAATCTCCACTATTTCCAATGTGGAACAACTTTTATTTAATGCTCTTTAAAACCTCTCATTTAAAATATTTCCCAAGACATAAAATAATATTTATATATATATTTATTTTGAAAATATTTCAACAAAATCCAGCTTCAATGCTTTAAACAGGGAAGCAACTCAATGTCATGAGCAGGTCTCCCATAATAGCCATGCTAAAACTTATCTAAATGAATCAAGATCAGCTACGCTGGATGCGGGAAAGGGTCAAACCCGAAGTGGTGAAACCAATATCACGGATATATCTGAAGGGATAACTTCCAAGGAAATTTCATCTCATAATGCTCTAGATAAGGAGAGTGCAGGGGTAGAATGTGGAAATCACGGCAGTGATGGGTCTGATGGCCAGTTAAACAAAGGTAAAAATGCAAGCAATGAATTTATTGAATGTGGAAATGAACTTACTGAAGATGAAAGGGAGAAACTTGAGTTAAAAATTGATAATGGATTGGATCAGTGTTTCTTCTGCTTATATGGTCTAAATCTTAGATCTGATTCCTCCTACGAAGATGATCTGGTTACCCACAAAAATACTAGCCGTGGAGATTACCAGACCAAGGATCAGTGTGCTGATGTTTTTCAGCATAATTCTCCCGTGTGCAAAGGCTTCTTCCGTGAGTACCCATATTCTCTTTCTCTCCTTCCCACAACATCCAACAACACGCCCCCCATCTCCGGGAATTTTGTATTTTGTATACAAGTTCTGTCTTTTTAGAGAATATATTTCTGAGTGATTTCAATTTTACAACCTCTCTTTCTGCTTACTTTATGGGGTGTTTTACACAAGAAAATGAAGTCATGGTAAATTGTTTCACAAATTACTTTATGGTACTATCATTTGATGGCTCACAATTAAATATATCATCCTAGGTAAAGCTGAAAGGTGGAGAGCATTCACTGCTGATTTCATATAGTTCTTGTCTATGGCTTTCGAAGTTGAGTTGTAGTGTATGTAATAACTAAATTGAAAAATATTTTGCATTATTCAATGTAAATTTACTAAATGAATAGAAAATATGAAACAACATCATCTATTGAAATCCTTATGGCATCTCATGTCAAATGTTATGGGTGAAAGAAAGGTAAAAAAGCACAACTGCTGTGTCGAAAAGAAACTATTCCATTTTTATGTGGTGTCTAGAAGTTCCTTTTCAACGTTTTCTAGTTTGTTTAGAGTGCATGCTGTTAAGTATATTTTGAACTAAATTCTGGGGTAGATAGCAATTAACTATATATTGCTCTCTTTGTTGTCAGGCGAAAAAGTCAAGGTTTTGCTGGGAGCAAAGAGGTCCTTGAAGTCAACTTATATTACCAAGGAGTTTTCAAAAATTTATTACTTGCATTCGGAAGTACATGCTATTCTATTTAAAATTGTTGGAAGAGACTGGAGACATATGTACCATTGACCGAGCTTATATATCTCTTCAGGCAGATAAGAGGGTAACAATTTGACCTAGAGCATTCACTTAGCCCATTACATTTCAAGAAGAGCTTACTAACTGCATCAGCTGAAAAAATACATCAATTATAAGTTGAATTTTTTTATGCTTGACTTGCTTTCTTGCAAGTTAAAAGGAAATTAGTACTTCAGTTGAGTGCCAGAAAACCAAGTAGATAATGGCTGCTTTACCACTCATAAATTCCATTTCATTGAGTGGGATGTTTTTGATAGAATTTGACACGTTTGTATTTTTTATTTCTTTTGTAAGCAGTCCATGTATGCTTCGTTTATGCATTACTTTTTAAATAGTGGCCTGGCATCTCATATTGCAATTTTGCATGCCTTATCTAACCCGTCTGATACTGTTTGTTTCTTGATTTTGTTTTCTAGCAATTCTAGTGGTATCTAACTTCCATTGTAAATCCAGTTTTCATTGTGCATTGAAGATCTTGTTCCGGTTGCACTTGGGAGGCACATTAAAGCCTTAATTTTATCCATGTATCAAGCTGAGGCTGTTGGCTCTGGTGCTGCAAGAAGTTCAGACCATGTTCTGGAGAAATTGTTTGCTTTATTCGTGGAACAGGGGAACTTACGGCCAGAAGTATGTGGTTTACCTGAGATTAAGAGCATAGAAATATCAGAGAGCAGCTTATATGGGCAAAATTTTCTGATTTTCTTAAAAGAAAATTGCTGAATTTTGTAAAATTTCTCTTGAAGCTTTACTGTGTATTTCACTTCGCAACTTGTTCATCATATCAAAATTCTTAATTCTTGATCTGACTGAACCTTTCTTTTTTTCCTTTTTTGTGGGGGGGATGGGATGGAATGTGGTTATTGGTTATTGGTTGTTGGTTGTTGAAATAGTAAATTGTTACTGGTTATTTTGACCATTTACTGCAAATACTCCCATTACTGCAGATATCTCCATGAACATATCATGTCATTAGAGAGAAATGGCAAGTCGGAAACTCTTGAAGCTATAAATGAGAAGATTCGAAAGCGTTTTAAGAATCCGAAGTTATCAACTAGTAGCTGTACCAAAGTTTGTCGGCATGCTTCTGAAAATCAATGATATTCCATTACCATCTGAATTTTCAAGTGATATTCCAGTCACTATCAATCCATCAGATGCATGGTTGGAAAACAGCCATCTACTACTTGTGTTGATCTGCAAATCAATGATTTATGGAATTCAGCATTTGAAGACTCAACTAAATTAAAAAATCTTGAAACAAAATGGCACCCGATTTTGTCTAAAATCAAGAATATAATGATCAAGAAGGCTTTAGATGAAAATTTGGAGACCGCCAACGCATTGCTGAGATCTTCTTACAATTTCTATCTGGAGAGCTCTNCTCCTTTTTTTTTTTTTTTTTTTTCTTGTCTTGGGAGGGTATCCCCTCTCTCTCTCTCTCTCTCTCTCTCTCTATCTGAACACTGAGGTGTTTGATGGTGGAGGCAATGATGTGGAGGCTGCTTCGGTGACCGCGGTGGCATCTCCTCTGTCATTTGACGGTGATAGCAGACAGTCGGTGAGTCCACTACCACTTCTTAAAGAAATAGAATTTGGCGGAATGCTTTGATCAACCTTTTCATTAAACTTATATAAGAAAGTGTTGTAATACAAGTAAAAATCAAACTTAACAAGCTAAGTTTGATTAGGTAACTATGCTACGTAAACACGGTAATAAAGAAGTCTAATTGGAACTAATTACAAGAGAAGTGATTGAATACAAATAGATAACTTTATATTCAGTCGAGGATAAGGAGATGCGAAGATAAGAAGAGTGAAGGATAAGAAGATGAAAGCAAGTAGGAGTCTTATGATGTATCTGGAACATCTGCAGGATCATCAGAGGTTTGTTGTATTGCTGGGACATTTGCAGGCTCATCAGAATCATTAGAATGTATAGTATGCTTAACACTTCTGGCGAGAATCAAAAGGGTTTATTTGCTTCCCCAAAAATGCATCATAGTAAAAACACTCTTGCTGAGTAGAGCAATTGGATGGGGCGTGAAGGAGGAGATACGAGATTTATTTATTATTTTTTTTTCCCCTAGGCTCTGTAATGAATTATAGTAAAATATTACCATAAAAATTATCCTTAATTGGATCTTTTTCCTTCTATCTTGTTTTGTTTTATTTATTTATTTATTTTCCGTTTTCTTTCTTGGAGTAGGATCTTAATATGTAGTTATTATAAGTAATGTTATTTAATAAAATCTCGTATAAATGCCATATAACTGGATGGCATGACAGGATAAAGAAGTCTTGGATTAACACTTAAAAATTAAAAGTCAAGTATCCCTCAAAAGACTAAATTTTATTGTCAAGTCATCAATTTGATTAATGGGTTGTAGGGTTATAAATATAATTGAGTATTAAATGTTCAAGTTTGATTCATTTAGTTTAATTTTGAATACTTGTGAGCATATCATTAAGCTAGATATTTTGTTCAATCTTAGCTCATTCATTTTTCGAATAAATTCGTGTTTGTCACAAGTTGTCCCATTAAGTCATTTATTTCTTATAAAGTATATATAATGATTGTTTATTTATTTATTTTTTTCCGTAAAGCTAGATATTTTGTTCAACCATAACTCATTTATTTTTTGAACAAATTTGAGTTTGTCACGAGCTGTTCAATTAAGTTATTCATTTCTTATAAAGTAAATATAATGATTATTTATTTATTTTCGTAAGTCTATACTAATAAGTAGTTAGCTAATTATCATCAAATTTTTCATTTGATTGAATTAAATAAATTAACTTGAATTTTAAATAATTTAATTTCGAGTTTATAGTACACATATAAATTCATTATGTGTACATGTGTACACAACAATACATATAACTAAAATTAAACTCACAATAAATTAAAAAAATAATTAATTAATTAATATTTATTATATTATGAAGAAGATAATTTCTTTTAAAATTAAAATAATATTATAAAAAATTGTAAAAGATAAAGTTGTAGGAGCGTGTTGGTTCAAATTTCAAAAGCAAAACGAGGGAAAAGGAATTCTACTTCGTTAAGGAACAGGACGTCTTTTAGGTCGGTTAGGGTAAAACAATTGCTTATAAAAACAATACAGAAGAAATCGGATACGCACATAATCTCGATCTTTGGAATTTCTATTGCTTTACTGTATACGCAATTAATCGAATTTCTATTGCTTCTGTATCTTCCAACAATGGCTCCCGCTTCCGTAGATGAAGGTTTTCAGAAGCTCGAGTTCATCTCCCTCGTCTCCAAGCTCTGCACGGAACTGGAAACGCATATAGGGTTCGGTGACAAAATCCTCGCCGAGTTCATCATCGATCTGGGTCGGAACTGCAGTACAGTCGACCAATTCGACGCGAAGCTGAAGGAATCCGGCGCTGAGATGCCCGATTACTTCGTCCGAACGCTTCTGACGGTAATCCACGCCATTCTCCCTCCGAAGCCCCAGTCGGAGAAGCGTCATAGAAGAGATAGGCGTAGGAATAGATACGGTAGAGATAGGGATACTGATGAGAATGTTGTGGATAATAGGGATAAAAATCGGCGGTACCAATCCAATGAGCCGGAATTGTATAAGGTTTACAAGGGCAGGGTTTCGAGAGTGATGGACACGGGCTGCTTCGTGCAATTGACTGATCTGAAGGGTGAGGGTTTGGTTCACGTTTCGCAGATTGCGACTCGGCGGATTGTTGATGCGGGGGACGTAGTGAAGCGTGATCAGGAAGTTTACGTGAAGGTGATTTCGGTTTCGGGTCAGAAGCTGGGTCTTTCAATGATGGATGTTGATCAGAACGCGGGTAGGGATTTGCTTCCCTTGAAAAAGAAGAGCTCAGCAGAGGATGATGCGATGAGGGCAAACCCATCCAGCGGGTCGAAGGAGATGAGGACGGGGCTTTCGGGGATTAGGATTTTGGAGGAGAAGGGCACCGCGCCGTCACGGAGACCGTTGAAGAGGATGAGCTCGCCGGATATATGGGAAGCTAAGCAATTGATTGCTTCAGGTGTTTTGAGCATTGCTGACTATCCGACCTACGATGAGGAAGGAGATGGATTGATGTATCAAGAAGAGGGTGCCGAGGAGGAGCTCGAGATTGAGCTGAACGAGGATGAGCCTTCGTTCTTGCGAGGGCAAAGCAGGTATTCAACGGATGTGTCACCTGTGAGGATTTTCAAGAACCCGGAAGGGTCTTTGAGTCGTGCTGCGGCGCTGCAGTCTGCGCTGGTGAAGGAGCGTAGAGAAGTGAGAGAAGAGCAACATAGGACAATGTTGGACTCTATTCCCAAGGATCTGAATCGTCCTTGGGAAGACCCTATGCCGGAGACAGGCGAGAGGCATCTAGCGCAGGAGCTCAGGGGTGTTGGTTTATCAGCATATGACATACCGGAGTGGAAGAAGAATGCTTATGGAGAATCCATCAGTTTTGGGCCGAGGTCGAAGCTCTCCATTCAGGAACAGAGGCAGAGCTTGCCGATCTACAAGTTAAAGAAGGAACTCATCCAGGCTGTGCATGACAATCAGGTCCTGGTTGTAATTGGTGAGACTGGTTCGGGTAAGACAACTCAGGTGACTCAATACCTTGCAGAGGCTGGATACACAACCAGGGGAAAAATTGGTTGTACTCAGCCCCGCAGGGTGGCTGCCATGTCTGTGGCCAAGAGGGTTGCTGAAGAGTCGGGTTGTCGGTTGGGCGAGGAAGTTGGATTCGCTATTCGATTTGAGGATTGTACTGGTTCAGAGACCGTCATCAAGTACATGACGGATGGTATGCTTCTCAGGGAAATTTTGATTGATAAGAACCTTTCTCAGTACTCTGTTATTATGCTCGACGAAGCACACGAGAGGACAATACACACCGATGTTCTTTTTGGATTACTCAAGCAACTGGTGAAACGGAGACCCGACCTTCGTTTGATCGTCACGTCTGCAACGCTGGACGCAGAGAAGTTTTCAGGGTATTTCTTCAATTGTAATATATTTACAATTCCTGGTAGAACTTTTCCTGTGGAGATACTCTACACCAAACAGCCCGAAAGTGATTATCTAGATGCATCCTTGATTACTGTGTTGCAAATTCACTTGATGGAACCTGAAGGAGACATCCTTCTCTTCTTGACTGGTCAGGAGGAGATTGATTTTGCGTGCCAGTCTCTCTATGAGAGGATGAAAGGGCTAGGTGACAATGTCCCGGAGTTGATTATTCTACCAGTATACAGTGCGCTTCCTAGTGAAATGCAGTCAAGGATATTTGAACCTGCCCCTCCAGGGAAGAGGAAAGTGGTTGTGGCTACAAACATTGCCGAGGCATCTCTAACTATTGATGGAATTTTCTATGTCATTGATCCTGGGTTTGCAAAGCAAAATGTGTATAACCCGAAGCAAGGGCTTGATTCACTGGTCATTACTCCTATTTCACAAGCATCAGCTAAGCAACGAGCTGGGCGTGCCGGGCGTACGGGGCCTGGGAAATGTTACCGCCTCTACACTGAGAGCGCATACCGCAATGAGATGTCCCCTACTTCAATTCCTGAAATCCTGAGGATAAATCTTGGGTTTACTGCGCTTACCATGAAAGCTATGGGGATAAATGATCCTCTGTCTTTCGATTTCATGGATCCACCTTCACCTCAAGCTCTTCTTTCTGCCCTTGAACAGCTTTACAGTGTGGGAGCTCTTGATGAGGAGGGGCTTCTGACCAAATTGGGCAAGAAAATGGCAGAATTTCCTCTTGATCCGCCATTATCTAAGATGCTTCTTGCCAGTGTGGACCTTGGATGCAGTGATGAGATTTTGACAATCATTGCAATGATTCAAACGGGGAATATCTTCTACAGGCCTAGGGAGAAACAAGCCCAAGCAGATCAGAAGAGGGCCAAGTTTTTCCAGCCAGAGGGAGACCATCTGACATTACTTGCCGTCTATGAGGCTTGGAAAAATAGTAACTTTTCTGGGCCATGGTGTTTTGACAACTTTGTTCAGTCTAGATCCTTGAGGAGGGCACAGGATGTCAGAAAACAGCTACTAAGTATCATGGACAAATATAAACTGGACATTGTGAATTCTGGAAGGAATTCTACGAAGATCAAGAAGGCAATCACTGCAGGATTCTTTTTCCATGCGGCTAGAAAGGACCCGCAGGAGGGCTATAGGACCCTAGTTGAGAACCAACCAGTTTATATACATCCTAGCAGCTCTCTTTTCCAGAGACAGCCTCACTGGGTCATCTACCATGAGCTGGTGATGACTACAAAGGAGTACATGCGAGAGGGCACAGTTATAGATCCCCAATGGCTTGTGGAACTGGCACCCAGATTCTTCAAAGTGGCAGATCCTACAAAGATGAGCAAGCGCAAAAGACAAGAAAGAATTGAACCGCTTTATGACAAATATAATGAACCTAATTCTTGGCGTTTGAGTAAACGGCGTGCCTAATTGAGACATGTTTCTTATCTAGTTTGATTATGAATATCTCTGTCTCCTTGTATAGTTTGATGAAGTTTTGTATGCTCTAAATGAGATGAAAAGTTTCCCCAAATTTTTTATGTTGGGGGCAATTGCTTGTATTAATTGAATTTTGTGTTAATTGAAGTTTGTGAATCTGACTGAATTTGTCTCTGTTCTCTCCCCTAAAGCGTGAGCCAACTTCTCTTAATCCTAATCTTAATCTTAATGTGGTTTGCTTTTGTATGATCTCTGTATGCAAAGAATACTTGTTCACGTCTTTAAAATGGAGTTGTTTGGAATTTGGTTGACTATGGTTTGTATCCCAGATTATTATCTCTGGGTGTGTTACTGATGATCTTGATATCCCTAGCATGTTTCTTGGTTGTTCAGTTCATCTATGTTAGGATTATAATTTCAGCTACCATCATATTATGTATTATATTTCTTCACTCCCTAAACATCCCTTCTTATTCCTTGATTACAAACTTTACTGTATCATGCTCATCTGTGACTCTTAAATCTGTTGTAGGGGGATGAATCCCTACCTTTTGTAAGAACTAGAAGTTCGTTATTTGTTTCTGTACCATATTACTTTCTATATTTTGTATTTTTGTAGCTGCAAATCATTCTCAGAAAATTAAAATAAGAAAGATGATATTGAAACCATTCCCAAACGGCAATACTGACATTAACAAAAATGCAAATCATAGTAATAGAAATCAAAGACTAATCTTCCAATATTTATAGAAAAATCAATTCACAAAGTAGACATGTTATAGACTAATCTTACGTAGTTGAAGTATCTGCTCTAACAAAATTGATTTAGCATACAACCTGTTTGACCAAGACCAATGAAATCCATTAAGGTAAGAGACTTGTTCCTACTTACTAGGTGAATTTAGGAGTCTGATCAGAGGATTGATTGTAAAACTGTGAGATATCAATGATAAATTATATTAGACAAATAATTAAGCACAATATAGAAGGATCTAAAGGATCAGCATCGATCTAAAACCCTAAAGCAACTAGCAAGATTGGTAGGTCGATCATTGACATGGCTCACTCTACTGTACAAGATACAATATTCAGAAAACAGAAGCCATTACTACTATAATAGAAACCATTCGTTTCTTGCCCACGACTGCTACAATCTTTTGCTAATGTCTGTATTGCCACCACCACCAGCCCAAATGGATGTTAAATCAAGTTCCTCTTCATGCTTGATCCACCAAGCACTTTCACACCAATCTCTAAAGGGCAAAAGTAAATTGTTTTTTATTTTATTTTATAACAGGGGTATTCGAAGCTTCACCCCAACAAGATTTTTGGAACACCATACAAAGTGCCCCTCCACGCAGGTCGAGTAAGGCTTAGGATTTCCCGCGGGTGTGGCCTCAAAGAATTATTTGCACTTAAGAGGGGTCGAATTTTAGAACCAATGCTTCATGAGACACTAGGGCCAAATGACTTACCACTCAAGCCAACCCCTTAGAGTTAAGTTAAATTATTTGTTAGAAATATCGTATCATAAATCATACGTTGTAACCATGAAATCTTCAACATTGCAAGAGATAATCAAATAAAAATGGTAAGTTCGTCTCCACAGCATATACTAATCGGGCCTTTTGAGACAAAAGTAAGAGATGGAAATATATTTTTCCTGTGTCAGCATGCATATCCTAACTCAAATGTAGAATTGGAAAACCTCAAAAGCACTCAAGAGCAATCATTTGCTATATATGCTAATGGCATAGTAATTCTCCGATCAAATATAAGAGTAGAAGTTCCTTGCTGGCCAGGAACTACAGCATTACAGAATTTACAGCACCTATGAGAGTAGAAGTTATCCTAAAAGAAGTTTGGTAATGACAGACGAGGAAAAAATCATGCATTGATCCCAACAAGTTCCAAACTGTGTGGCTATTTACCAGATTGGCCAGAAAACCAAGAAAATAATCTTCACTTCACAAGCTCACTTCATCAAATCGATTTTGCACCTGTTGCAGTGACCAAATTAGCACTTGACACACCATGATGTATTGAGGACAGATACATAAATAAATAGCTAGACAAAAAGATCTGAATGTCTAAGAAACCAAAAACAGCAAATCAAATCAGGCAAGCAATTCTTGAAAATTTGAAGAGACGAAGAACAAAACAAAAAGCAAAGGAAACGGCGAAATAGGAAAAAAAAAAAGAAAAAAGAGAGAGACGCTTGCT
The DNA here is from genome assembly GCA_006937295.1 of Carpinus fangiana. Classification (NCBI taxonomy): domain Eukaryota; kingdom Viridiplantae; phylum Streptophyta; class Magnoliopsida; order Fagales; family Betulaceae; genus Carpinus; species Carpinus fangiana. The sequence continues at coordinate 56,048 of VIBQ01000157.1, forward strand.
TTACCTCGAAGTTGCAAAAGATATTGGCTCAGAATCGAAGAGAAAGGAGAAGTTCTAAAGAAGTGCGAGGACAATGGGAGGTCGTGACCCTTTATAGAGGGCCGGTGCGCATGCACTTCTGTCTTGTTTTCCGGGTGCTCGATCGAAGGTCAAACGTTGGTGCTATTGTGTTTTTTTATGTCCTCAATCTATTGGTGAAGTTTGCACACAATGAACACAACACACAGAGAAGAGTCAAAGGGGGTTAGTAGAGAGTAAAAGAATCTGAAAAGATTTCGAAAGAGGAAAAACTTGTCCGGCTCTGCAAAGGCTGAGCAAATGGGTACTAGAGCATTATCCATTGTCATTGTGGAGGATGAGAGATAGAGAGGGAAAGAATAACACACCTGCGGGGTCGAGGGAGGCGAGCTACGCCGTGCTGCCTTTGTCAATCGATGGCAATGGCGCGCGAGAATTGCAGAGGAGATCAGAGGGAGAGCGTGATTTGCAGAGGAGAATGTGAAAGAAGAAGAAGAAGAAGACGTGGTTTCGATCTGCACCAATTTTTTCCACCTAACGCCAATTTTTTCATGCTAAAATTAAGTCTTTTGGTTTTGGTTTTTGTTATACTAAGATCCATCGGGATGAAAATAATTTATATATATCTAAAAAAAGAAAGAAAGGAAATCGGTTAATATATTTAAATAAGATTAAAAAATACAAAACTTCAATTAATATAAAAAAACTAATTTTTCTAAGCGTTTTAATTTAATGAGAAAATAGAACCCAACACTATTATTATTATTTTTTTCTTCAGGAATATTAGTAGCGACATTCAGATGTTGCTGCTATTGTCCATTCAATAGTGGTGACATCTGAAGGCCACTGCTAATGATGTGCTCTCATCTGCAAAGACTTCTATATATCGCCACTAATGAGCACATTATCAGCAGCGACCTTCAGATGTTGTAGTTGTTGTCCATTCAATATCAACAATGGCGACATCTGGAAATCACTGCTGATGAAAGCACATCTTTATCGGCGACCTTCAGTTGTCGCCGTTATTGTTAATTCAATAGCGATGACATCTAGAAGTCGCTGCAGCAACATTAAGTCGCCATTGATGAGGGAGGGGTCAATAGCGGTTTGTCGCCACTAATGTTGCGCTACTAAATAACAAATTTTTTGGAATTTAGTGTTTAACATTAGCGGCGATCGACTTGCTAATGATTAGTCATCAGTAGGGACCTCTAAAAGTCACTGCAAATAATATGGACGCTAATGAGCAAAATTCTTGTAGTTTTGGTGAAATCAAAAGACAGAAGATCATTTATCCCCATAGCTTACCATGAAAGCTATGGGGATAAATGAACTTCTGTCTTTTGATTTGATGGATCCGCCTTCACCTCAAGCTCTCCTTTCTGCCCTTGAACAGCTTTACAGTCTGGGAGCTCTTGATAAGGAGGGGCTTCTGACCAAATTGGGCAAGAAAATGGCAGAATTTCCTCTTGATCCGCCATTATCTAAGATGCTTCTTGCCAGTGTGGACCTTGGATGCAGTTATGAGATTTTGACAATCATTGCAATGATTCAAACGGGGAATATCTTCTACAGGCCTAGGGAGAAACAAGCCCAGGCAGATCAGAAGAGGGCCAAGTTTTTCCAGCCAGAGGGAGACCATCTGACATTACTTGCCGTTTATGAGGCTTGGAAAAATAGTAACTTTTCTGGGCCATGGTGTTTTGACAACTTTGTTCAGTCTAGATCCTTGAGGAGGGCACAGGATGTCAGAAAACAGCTACTAACTATCATGGACAATATAAGCTGGACATTGTGAGTGCAGGAAGGAATTGAATTCTAGGAAGTAAAATCACTGCAGTGATTGCCTTCTTGATCTTCGTAGAATTCCTTCCTGCACTCACAACGTCTAGTTTATAGTAACTTACTTTTGTATTAATTGAAGTTGGTGAATCTGACTGAATTTGTCTTTGTTCTCCCCTAAAGCATGAGCCAACTTCTCTTGATCTTATAAGTGTGGTTTGCTTTTGTATGATCTCTGCATGCAAAGAATACTTGTTCACGTCTTTTGTATGAGTTCCTTATTTACAACAACACACCAGGGCAGGCAATACTCATGTTAAACATCTCATTGACAACCAAGTCATCAAGGATTATTTTCATTTTGGAGTCTCTTATTTATTTTCAAGAATGTCATGTCTAGATTGGATAATAAAATTACGAAAGAAATAAAACAAAATACAGAAAAGAGTAACAAAAAAATAAAAAAAATAAAAAAACCTCCCAACTCTTGTACGGGGCTAAAGGTGATCCCCCTCCCACACATGTATTATTATTATTAATTTTTTATTATTATTGTAGGCAAAAGGGCGGGAATGGGCGACCAATATAATTTTCTCCTTTGGATGTGACCATCGAGATTCTCACCCGCTGTGAAATGTTTGGTTTGAGCCATAGTTACTGCCTGGTAAGATGAGTCCGTCACCAGTACCACCAAATTTTAAGTTGGCAAAACCCTTTCTTAGTAGCATTTGGTTCACGAAACTATTATTGTAAGCGGATTCGAACCCGTGACCGCTAAGAAGAAAGGAGAGGTGGAATTGAACCTATTCCCTACTGTTTTGCCAACTTAACTACCACCTTGGTGGTCTCCCACACCTGTATTAAATAATGATCACATGGCCCAACTACCGGGTACATCAACCCATGAATAAACTATTAACGGCCTTGAAACTTAAGGAACCAAAAAAACTTTTAATATCATTCAATTAGCCTTTCACGAATTGAAGGATTGTTTAATATATCATAGGCATTTACTTGTTATGTTCAACCGATCGAATTGAAAAAGACTATTTTGGTTGGTGGAGTTTCCAAATTGGCAGGCCATGAACAGTTGGTGCATGTAATAATTTCTTCAAGTACCTCAACTTGTTATAAAAATCTACTGAATATTGGAGTTGCTTGAAAGATGGCAACCATATATAGGCTGGTTTGAAGCTTTCCATACTTGCACCAAATATTTCAATTTTCTTTCCCTTTTCCTGCCTTTCACTCACAATTGAGCTGAGCAGCTTGATTTCCATTTTCCACAATGATTCTTGTACGTTTTCGCGTAGCTATTTCCAGATTACACCTTTGAAAATTATGGTAGCTAGGCAACTAATTAACCTCATTTGTTTAACAGTAGGAAACTTGTTGAGAGCACTAACCTCATTAATTAAGTTTCTAATCAACTTATATCATTTTTCTGATTTACACGCTTTGAATACTAAAGTGGGTGATCCGTGAAATAAAGATTGAAAGTCAACTTCATTTTAGGCCTTAATTCCTATATTTTAATGTGTTTTTGGCGGTTCTATACACGCATACGCATCCATATTTTATTTGATGTGTGCTTATTTATTCCCCCATTATTTTGCCGTCTCCGCTACATTCTTTACTTTCATTGCCATCTCCGCTCGATCTACTCACAATCTTTGCAGCTGCTCTGCACACGGTACGTGCTTCTAGCGTCCATTTTTGCTTTGCTTTCCTTATATATTCTTATCCGAATCAATTAATTCTCTTGCATATATATATATATATATATCTCTACTATTTGATTCCTGCTAGCCAGGGCCGGCTCAATGCTTTTCGGGGCCTTAGGCGAAACTTCTAAGTGAGGCCTTATTTTATTTTTTTATATTTAAAAATTAATTAAATAATATATTTTTTAATATTATTATATTTAGAGTTTTCAATGTATCTTATCGTAACTTCTAATTCTTATAGTAACAAATCTATATTAATGTATCTTATGGGTGTATGTTTAGGGTTCTTGGTTTCAAACAAACTTACCAAAAAAATTGTCAGAAATCGGCAAAGATTAAGCTGAAAATTGTCAAAACTCACCAAACAAAACACATTTGATCGATGAGCGTTTGTGGTCTGATTGAGCTAAAAATTGACATGGATGTTAATGATAACTGAATCTTCATTGTCAACGGTGGAGATTGGATTGGATTGGATTGGATTCTGACTTCAAAGCATTCTATATCAGAGAGGAAAAAAGAAGAGAAAAAAAGGAAGAAGAGGAAGGAGAGAAACGAGAGAGAGAAAGAGAGCTCAAATGGGAGAAATGGACTTTGTCGACACTCAGACAGTGGAGAGAGAAAGAATGACTCTTTTTACTTTTTTAGATTTGTGTGAGGGAAAAAGACAAAAAAAAAAAAAGGCTTATTATTTGTTTTTTTGTTTTTTTGTTTTTTTTTTGGATAAATTGGTCTTATTTTACTACAAGCTTGTTATATTGGGGTCTTATTTTAGAGGCCATAAGTTTTTATGGAAAAAAATTTGGGCCTTATTTAAAAAAATTAGGCCTTAAGTTAAAATAAAATTAAAAATCATTTTGGGCCTTATCAAAAAAAAATTAGGGGCCTTATTTAAAAAATTTTGGGGCCTTACTAAAAAAAAAAATTAAGCCTTATTGTTTGGGGGCTCTAGGCAATTGCCTCAGTTGCCTATACTATTGAGCCGGGCCTGCTGCTAGCTAGCGCTGCACTAGGGTTCTTTTTATCTTCTATCTTGTTTATTGGTAAAATCAAATCTACTTAATTGGATTTATCTGTTCCGAAATGTTTTATTTTTTGTTTTTTGTTTTTAATTTGGAAAGTTAATATTCCGGAAAAACAAACAAACAAACGATGTTTGA
>VIBQ01000158.1:0-58261 GCA_006937295.1 Carpinus fangiana
AAGCAAGAACATGACTGATATTTCTTTAATTTTTACATCTCTTGTCCTAAGCAATTGTTCGAACTTATTGAATTCCTTTCTTAAAGGATAGTTATGATTTTGGATGCCATACAAGCTTGAGCATTGAAATTTGTTTTAAAATTTAATGTGAATGAGGTATGAGATGCATTAGATGGATTACTTCAACTTAAAATATTCATCTATACTTTGCAGGATTAGACATTAGTCCAAGAGATCTTGCTTTGCTCTGCCAAAAGGTTTGGCTTTTCAGCATAACCTTCTGATTTATTCTTTGCTTCATCCTAGTATGTTTAATTTTTTTATACCTTGTGCATATTATGCTACTTTATTTGTTGTTTCATTTTGTTTATTAGGTGGAGAATCATATTGTTGGAGCTCCATGTGGTGTGATGGACCAGATGACTGCAGCATGTGGTGAAGCCAACAAACTACTGGCTATGGTGTGCCAGGTAAGTGCCATTAGTTCTGGAGAAAACAACTCTGCAGTGTTTGTTTTACAGATCAAAAAAATAATGTCCAATTTGATGTTGGTGTTTGTATATGTTTCAGCTCATAAAATTTTGAACTTCCATGTACTGAAAAATTCCTTGTTTGCCAGTTCTATTTAAGCACTTGATTTAAATAGACTAAAAACCCTAGCAATTTACTCCTCTTGAAGATGTACTCTTATTGATAAATACAACTCATACAATTAAAATACTTGAGACACCCAACTAAACACTACTCCAATATATTCGAGAGGTAGGCAGAGAGATGGACTTCTAGTCCTAAACATTGTCTTATGAGCTGTCCAGGTTGCTAAATAATCTACATGGACCTGATCCATGTATTTGAACATTTTTTTTCCTCAGTAACCTTAATGAAACATGATTACTATTTGTAAAAATGTCATCCCTAAGTGATCCATGTATTTAAGATCAGAAAACTTGTTTGTAGAAAGATGGAACTCAATTGATATATAAAAATGGATGGCATCAGAGTTGACGGCATTAGCGCCCAAATGTCGACGCTTATACTATTAACGTCGACAAAGAGCCCTTTAGCGTCCAAAAAATGCCGACACTAAAGGGCTGTTTTCTTGTAGTGCTTATTGTCAATTTTCTTGATATTTTATCTTCTATCTACTTTGCAATTTACTATGGAGTAGGAGTAGTGCTAGAGATATCTATTATTTGATCATGTCAATTTGAACTTCCAATAATATCATTATTTTACAAATTTATCATTTCATTAATTATTTGAATATTTTAAAATTGCTTTTTTTAAAAAGAAAAAAAAAGGGGTATTAGCGTCCAAAAGTTGGGCTAATGGTTATTTTATTTTATTTTATAATTTTTTTTAACATTATTAGTGTCCACTTGGTTTGGACGCTAATAGTTAATTTTTTTTTAAAAAAAATTTTAGAGCATTAGCGTCGACACATAGTCGACGCAAATGGTTTTTATTTTTTTTTTAAATTTTTTTTAACACTATTAGCGTCCACTTGGTTTGGACGCTAATAGTTTTTTTTTTTTTTTTAGACTATTAGCGTCGACTCAAGTCAACGCTAATGGTTTTTTTTTTTTTTTATATATTTTCCCGATTAGCGTCGACTCAAAGTCGACGCTAATAGTCCACTATTAGCGTCCACTCTACCTTCCTTCCTCCCCATCATTAGCGTCCACCATACATGACTTTTAGTCGACGCTAAAAGTCGACTATTAGCGTCCACTCAAAGTCGACGCTAATAGTCCACTATTAGCGTCCACTCTACCTTCCTTCCTCCCCATCATTAGCGTCCACCATACATGACTTTTAGTCGACGCTAAAAGTCGACTATTAGCGTCCACTTTAATGTCGACGCTAATGATACCATTAGAGTCGGACAAGTAGCGTCCAACCCATTAGCGTCCAAAAGTCGACGCTAATACTATTAGCGTCGACAAAGAGCCCTTTAGAGTCCAAAAAATGTCGACGCTAAAGGGCTTTTTTTTTGTAGTGATGAGGAAAGGAATAAAGCTTAAGTTTTGTTAATTATGTTGTATTATTTTATGAGACCCTAATTTGAATAAATAGTTTGTTTATGGAATTCTTATGACCTCAAGAGAAATGTTTAATATCTCCTTTCTACGGGATGGGGGTGTTACAATCTTTCCTCCTAAGACCAGCTCTTGTTAGGTATGACTTGTAATTATTCCTAGTATTGATATATAGTGTTAGTTTACGAATAGATTGAGCTGAAAAAAAATCCTAATGCTTTATGGTAGAAATTAGCGGTCCTTTCCGATGGTTGTCGAGCCAAAACACTAGATTTCTTCTATACTTCTTCAACATGATAGAGACAGAACATAGCTAGCATAAAACATCAAAACTTCCTGTCATCCTAATTTTGAACCATCCATCTTTGTATCCATTGGCATATCCAAGAAATTTTTTACTAGTCAAGTGCATCGAAAACATGATTCTTGAACAACTTTTATTTTATGTCTTGATCTGGCAGTGATAATTTTTCCATATAGTGCCCCTGCTGGCATCAATCAATAATATATATATATATATATCTTGAGAGAAATGAGGATATGGTCATAACTAGACCTGTACCCTGTTTAGACAATAAGGAGAGCCCTTACTGCCTTAGGTCTAACTTGTTTAGGTCAACTATGATTGTTACATATAATAGGGAGACACAATAAATCTTCTGATGCTCTACAATCCTAGGTTCAAGGTACTATAATCTCGTTAGAATGCCTAGAATGGATCTAATCCATTTTAGGAATGGCTTTCCTAAAATAGGAACCCTATCCAACAACATATGGTTAACCTAATTAAATTAAGAAACTACAATCCAATCATATTGGAATCATAGAGTCAAACTCCCACACCCGCTAAGAAAATCATTAACCCTCAACCATTCCACTCCATGAATGACTCCTAAAATGGGAACCCTATCCAACAAGAGATGGTTAATCTAATCAACTTAGAAAACCACATTCCAATCACATTGGAGTCTTATCTTATCCTAGGTTTGGGAGTCAAACTACCATTCCCATTAGGACATCATCAATCCTAAACATGACTTTCCTAAAATGGGAACCTATCCAACAAGATATGGTTATCCTAATCAAATTAGGAAACCACATTCCAATCATATTGGAATCTCACCTTGTCTTAGGTTTCCAATTAGGAACCACATTCCACTCCCACTAAGAAAATCAACCCTAAATGATTTATGAGAAAAATAAAAATAAAAAACTTTAAAATTTCCCAAAAAAAAATAGGGTAAGTTTTTAGGGGTTAGGGTTTTATAGAAAAATTAGGAAACCACATTCCAATCATATTGGAATCATATAAATTAAAAAATAGGGGTTAGGGTCTTTATTTTTTTATTTATATGAATGACTATTAGCGTCCACTTTTAGTGGACGCTAATAGTCTTTATTATTTTTTTTTTATTTTTAAATTTATATGAATGACTATTAGCGTCCACTTTGTGGACGCTAACAGTCTTTATTATTTTTTTTTTAATTTATATCGATGACTATTAGCGTCCACTTTTAGTGGATGCTAATAGTTTTTATTTTTAAATTTTTTTATTTATATGAATGACTATTATTGTCCACTTTGTCGACGCTAATAGTCTTTATTATTATTATTATTAATTTATATCGATGACTATTAGCGTCCACTAAAAGTGGGTGCCGGTGTACTAATAGTATTTATTTTTTTAATTTTTTAATTTATATGAATGACTATTAGCGTCCACTTTATCGATGCTAATAGTCTTTATTATTATTTTTTAATTTATATCGATGACTATTAGCGTCCACTTTTAGTGGATGCTAATAGTCTTTATTATTATTTTTTTAATTTATATCGATGACTATTCGCGTTCACTTTTATTGGACGCTAATAGTCTTTATTTTTTTATTTTTTTTTATTTATATGAATGACTATCAACGTCTACTTTGTCGACGCTAATAGTCTTTATTATTATTATTTTTAATTTATATCGATGACTATTAGCGTCCACTAACTGATAGTCTTTTTTTTTTTAATTTTTTTATTTATATGAATGACTATTAGCATCCATTTGTGGACGCTAATAGTCTTTATTATTTTTTTAATATCGACGCTAATAGTCATAAAGTCGACTAATGTCGATGCATGCTAATAGTCATAAAGTTATAATAATGTGCAATATTCTTTTTTCTTTTTAGCCTGTCTCCAACTCTAAAGATTTAGATTGAAGGATCTTCATTGTATCTTATTAGATTTGTTATTGATGTTCAATTAATTGTCATTTCTTCCCTTTTTACTCCCTCTCCCGCTTTGATTAGAAAATAATAATAATAATTATCATTTTTGATAAATTGATTGGACACATGTCGATAAGTGAATCGAGATAATAGATGTACGCCCTTGATGTTGGTAAACAAAAATTGTGAAAATAGGCTTTTATACAACTTTTTAAAAAAGATCAGTCATTCGATTTTGTAGGTAAAGTTGTGGGTTTTAAATATTTAGTAGCTGTTTTAATTTTTTTTTTTTTAAAAAAATAATGATTAAAATGATAAGAGAAGTACAAATAAAAGTTACCTTTGAGACACATTATTATCCGATAGAAGTCAAAGAAAAAAGAGAAAGATCAAAGCTCCAGGAGATTACATCAATTGTTGTTCAAACATGTTCTATAGACTTGGAAAGAAGGTTATTCATAATAGGGCGTGCCTTACACATGGCCTCTAGTGCTACAACTTTAGGCATGGTGAGCCCATTACCTTCAGCCATGTCTACTTTTTCTTTGCCAACCCTCTCCCACTCAAAACATTGAATCAATGACCCCAAAGCTAATCCCACCGTTCGTTGGGCTATCCCTGCCCCTGGACATGCCCTCCTCCCCAGCCCAAATGGCATCAACTTGTGTGCCTCTGCCTCAACACACTCAAATCTCTCGGGCTTAAAGCTGACTGCTTCATCCCACAACTTGGGATCTCTGTGTATGGCCCATGCATTCACCAATAACATTGTGTTACGTGGAACATCGTATCCTCCGATGGTACAATCATCCGAGGCCATGTGGGGTACTAGTAGTGGGGCTGCAGGATACAACCTAAGGGTCTCCGAAATTATACTTTGTAGGTAACGTAGTTTAGAGATATCTGGTTCATCTATCAAATTCTCTTCCCCAATTTGACTGTCCAACTCAGCTCTAACCTTCTTCAACATGTCAGGATGGTTAAGCAGATTGGACATCGCCCACTCTAAAGTCACCGATGAAGTGTCAGTCCCTGCAAGTAGTAAGCTCTACACAGTATACATTAGTAAAAGGCTTAAACAGGAAAAATGGATTGATCATCGGGAGTATAGCCAACTATAATTGAGCAATATTTTATATTATAATGCCCCAATCCCCATCCATTAAATAAAAATAGCCCTATACTAGTAAGTACACTGTACACAAGCATGCATGAAGCCATCCCATAATTTTATATTAAAAATTATAATAATCCTATCTCCACTTAATTATCTAGAAACTTACCAAAATAAGGGCTTTGATAATTTGGTCCGTATAATAATCAGGCTGTGATTTCTGCAAGGAAAGTAGATGGTGGATCATAGTGTTTCCCTCCTCCTTACCCTTCTTCTCGTCAATAAGAGCTTGCAAGAAGGCATCCATCTTCTTGGCAAGCCTCATCAGCCTCTTCTCCAAACCCCCATGATCAATCCACCGCAAAATGGGCACGAATTCTTGAGGATTCGCCCCTCCTAATTCTGCAATCTCTACCATCATCTTCTTAAACCGTTTTGCTTCTTCCTCGTTCTTCACCTCCTCCCCGTACCCGTAGTACCGCTTCCCCGCCACCATTCCCATTATGATGTTAAAGGTGAGCTCCGAGAACATTGATTTCAGCTCCACCTTGGTGAAATCTTGGGACGAGTTGCGTCCCAGTTTGTGTAGGAAGCGCTTCATCTCGTCCCTTCGGATGCCCAAGACCATGTTGAGGCGGGTGGTGGAGAAGATCTCAAGTGCACTGATGCGGCGGAGGTTGCGCCAGAGGTCGCCGTAGGGGGCTCCTACCAAGGTGGTCTGGTTGTAGCCGATGTGCTTGGCTACGAGGGAGGGAGGACGGTTGGCTAAGACGAGGTCGTTCTTGGTGAAGCATTCCTCGACTGCGGAAGGAGACGATACGATAACCACGAGGCGGGAGCCGAATCGGAGAGAGAAAATCTGGCCGTATTTTTGTGAGAGGGTGTGGAAAGTCCGGTGGAGGGGATTTTTAACGAGATGGAGATGACCCAGAATTGGAAGAGAAGGTGGGCTGGGAGGGAGGTTTTTGGGTTTTCTTGTTTGAAGGTGGATGATCAGCTTGAAAGCAACAGCGAGGACGAGAAGAGAGAGGGATGAGTATATCAACCCCTTGGCTTCCATATTTGCTTCAGTGCTTCTTTCTGAAATTTGATGAAGACGACCAAAACTTATTTGGCATGTTTTATAGACACTGAGGCCTCCTCAAAACCTCAGACGTCAGTGAGTGCGTATACGTCAGTGAGTGCGTATGCATTTGTTTTATCTGCTTAATTTAATCTTTTGCCGCCGACTACGTGTTGCATTGGTTAGCCAATTTTGTTGAAAGCTTGAAGTCATCAGTAATGGGGATTATGAGAAATATCATGATTATTTATTTAATGAGGAAAGTGACGAAGTAGAACTGCAAGTAGTTAAAGTCTATAAGAATGTATATTCGTCCTTCTACAAATATATTTTAGTGCAGAGAGAGCAAAGTCCTAAGAATGAGATCCGAGATAAGAATAACGACTTTGGGCTCTCTGACTTGTCGCTGGAGCAGAAATGGATGACTTTCCTTGGTTTTACAAGCTAGGATGTAGAGTTTAATGATTAGAGCAATCACAAAAACTAAAAGCAACCCACAAGCTAGTTACACCAATTCTGACAAACCAATGACATTTTTTTTTTTTTTTTTTAACAAACAAATATTCATTAAAGCATAAGAAAGATACAAGACAGACACAAAGCTAAAAAGTTTAGACAGATAAACTCAATCCAAACAAACTACAAATTTTTCAAGGCAGGTGAAGATGGTACTCATCTATGAATGCAATCCGAGAAAATCCTTGACGCGACGTAATCTGATGGAAACAACCATCGAGAGTACAAAAACTCCTATCAAGCATCTAAAGGGACTTCCAAAAAGCCATGGAAATTTAGATACACGGTAACAATGGGAAAAGGGTTTTAAAAAAGAAACCAAAAAATAAAAAAGACCACTTTACTAATGAAGAGTCCGAAGCCTAAATGGATCAGGTTTAATAGAATGCAACATGAAATTACAACTTTTACAATTGTAACTCTCAACTTTTGCAATGGTGCTTATAGACAATCCGCAGATATTGGCAGCAAGGTCGAAGAATTTCTAATTTTATTGTTACCAATACAGAGTATCAAGTTGCAATGTCTTGAAACAAGTAAGGCCTCTGAACAAGAAGTCATTTATCTATGCGCTTTCGATCATCGAATACCGGATTTTTCGCCAATGCAAGCGCTGACTTACGGTCAAAAAATATTTTCGTAGCATCATCTTCTACCCGCCTACTTTTTACAATTTTTTAGTGTAGAAGGGATAAGCCAAAATTAGGTTTGGAAATTAGTTTAAGCTTTAAACAAGTGGAACTTAATTGAAGCATCATATTTAGGAACGCATGTAACTGTTAGCAAAGTGCAATCCACAGCTGACAACTTTTTCTTCATAATTTCATTGATATTGCTAGACGATTTCTTTTGGATTGGAGAAAATGTGTTGATATCATCAAACGGATTACTCAAGGACTTCTATATCTCCAAGAATACTCACGATTGACAATAATATATCAGGACCTCAAAGTTAGCAACATTTTACTTGACAACGAAATGAAACCTAAGATTTCAGATTTTGGTATGACTAAAATTTTCATGAAAGATGAACATGCATAAAGCAAAAACAAGCCGAATTGTTTGAATATAGTAATTAATTTAAAGATTGATGCACTACAAAAAATTAAATACACATTTAATGATGTTTTTAATTATGATAGTTTGAAAAAATGTTATTAATTAATGTCATTTTATTGACCAAACGGCACTATTTTTAAATAGTATTGTTGAACAGAGAACCGACATTAATTAATGTCATTTGAATATTTAAATGTATGAAAGGAAAAATATTTTCTTTGATACATATAAAAGGTGCCGTACATTTTGCATTGTTCAAACAGCACTATTTGGTTTTCTAGTCTTTGTGCTTTTTGCCATTTTCAAAAGGTCACTATTGAATATCACTAAACAATTAATGACCTTTTTTCTTTTTTCTTTTTTTTTTTTTTTTTTGACAAAAACGTCACAATATGGCAGTCATTAAACTCTTAAATTTTTGTAGTGATGTTTAGTAATTTAAACAATATTCCAATCAAATAATTAATAGTTATATGGATAATCAATAATTGATGTTGCATGCAGTGGCCTACGCTCCTCCTGAATACGTTAAACGAGGTTTATAGCTTAGGAGTTCTACTCCTACACATCATAAGTGGGAAGAAGAATGTATGTTCTTACGGTGTGAATGAAGATTTAAAGCTCATAGAATAAGTAAGTTGGTTTAATCATGCTTTTGTCTTTTGTCCTTTTTTGTGTTTCGCTTTTTTGATCAGCAAGATTGATATATGATGGCTTCATTTATCTCAGGCATATGAGCTGTGGAAATCATGCATGGGCATGGAGTTTATGGATCCTGCTATGAGAATCCCAAAAGTGCTAAAACGTGAAGCTACTGCTATGAGAATCCCAAAAGTGCCTGCTTTTTCTACAAAAAGAACCGAAGATGTGAAAAATAAATCTAAGTTGCAGCTAGAAAAATTTTTTCGGACTCCGTTTACTTCGATGTAAAATGGTTTCCGTCGAAAAATATTTTCAAATAAGTCATTTTCCCTGAAAATATTTTATGCCAAAAACTTTTTATGGCGTTTACCACGCGCACGAAAAATTAATTTTTTTTTTATATTTTCATTTTATTATATTAACCTATAAAATGTAATTTTTATTCACAATATAAAAATATTAATATAAAATAATTCATGTTTGATTGTAAAATTTGACAAAAACAATCAACCTATCTGAGAATATTTTTTAATTTTCCATTTTTTTAGAGAAAAAAATAGAAAAATAGAAAACGTATTTTGACAGTACTGTATCTAATAAAATGTCTATAAATCGAGATTAAATTGAACTTCAATGCATCAATATTATGAATATTTCACATCTGAGAAAATTAATATATACATGAAATGACAAGTAAGTTACTTTCATCTTGCTTGAAAAAAAAACAAATTTACCATATTAAAAAATTACCGAATATCTCGCCATTGTTTATCTTACTGTCCATGCAACATTATAAGGTTAAGCCAAATTCATGTTATAGCCCCAGATATATTGAAACCACACAAAAAATAGATATTATTTTTAGCCTTGATAGTGGTTCAGCCGCTTTTTGTAGCCTGCTTGGGGTGATTGTTGATGTTATAAGGTAATTATTTGGTGTGCTCGTCTTTTTGCCATCTATTAAATGTTGATGTGTCGGCATTTAATTGGAATGTGTAAAATAAGAGTCTTAGCCCATTCACTACAAGAAATTAGGTCTTTAGGGGCGACATTTTTTTTAAGCTAAAAGTCATAAAGTCAACGCTAATACTATCAGCATCGACATTTGGACGCTAATAAGGTCGGCGCTAATCCGACTCTAATGAGATCATTAGCGTCGACCTTATGTGGATGCTAATAATCACATTTTAGCGTCGACATTCTAGTTTGATCGCTAATAATAAAATGGACGGAAGCCAAAGTCAACGCTAATGGTTCACTATTAGTGTCAACAAAATATGTTAGCGTCCACCTCATATGGACACTAATATGGGACTATCAACGTCCACATCTAAGATGGATGCTAATAATGAACTATTAGCGTCCATTTCACGTCAATGCTAATGATAAAAAAATAAAAAATAAATCAACCATCAACGTCCAAAAGTTTGATGCTGATGGTTGAATTATTAGCGTCCACATTTAGTTGACGCTAATAGGTCTGACATTTTTAAAAAAAATAAAACATTATTAGGGTCAATTCGACCCTAATAATGTTTTTTTTTTTAAACAAAAAACAAAAAGCAATTTTAAAATATTCCAAAAATATATAAATAATCCTAATAAAAAGTGAGCATAAGAAAATACTAAAACAAATTAGGAATTTGAAATAGATCAATAAAATAGTAAAATAACGACACATTTTGGTAAAAATAGATAGAGTATAAACTAGTCAGATTAATATTTACCTTAGAATTCAATTACTCTATTACAAAATATCAATGGAAGGGGAAGGCCTAAACTATC
This sequence comes from Carpinus fangiana, assembly GCA_006937295.1. Classification (NCBI taxonomy): domain Eukaryota; kingdom Viridiplantae; phylum Streptophyta; class Magnoliopsida; order Fagales; family Betulaceae; genus Carpinus; species Carpinus fangiana. Next base: position 10,436 of record VIBQ01000158.1, read on the forward strand.
ATACAAAAAAACAGTACCAATCCTACAGTGATCTTTCATGAGTTTTAAAATTCAATAACACTTGTTTCCTAGAAATCCATAGACTTCCTTACACATGATAACTAAAATAACTTGAACCCGTATACAAAGATAAACATGATATGAGGATTGAAAGTACTAATTATATGGAGACCAAGCAGATGAAGAGTACTCTTGCAGCAACTCTAGTTATTTCAAATCATGAAAATGGTACAAAGCGCAGACTTTATATTACAATATGGAGAGCAGTCATACCAAGGGTACGTACTCTTTGAGCAACTCTTCAGGACTGGAAATGGTTTTGAGAAATCCACCTGACAAGAATCAAAGTGAGCATTTTCAAAGACTTGTAAGATTGCAATAGCTGCTAGAGTAGAAGACAGCTTAATGCTACAGCCTTGGCTCCAAGAAAAAAATAGCAAAAAGAATTTGTAGATTCTAATTATCAAAATAAATAAAACACAAAGACCCAACGAAGCATCAAAATTAGGTAGAAACCCATTAACGTCAAATTTAACCACCACAAAACCATAAAAAAAAGGATGAAAGTACTTTAAAAAAATAAAACAAATTCAAGATCTATCAATCTCTCTATATATAGAGAGAGAGAATGCCCAATCCCCCTTAAAAAATGCCCAATTCAATTAATTTTAAGGTATATTGCTGTGGATCTTGATCCACACACAATCATATCCCACAGACTTCATGGTAGCAACATTGAAGCTCTTAGAAAACTACCAAGAACAAATATTCAGAAGGACGAAGTCTGCAAAACAAAAAGAAGCAAACCTTAAGAATAGTCCACCAATCATGACCTTAGACAAGTTATTGTCTTCTTCTCCATCAGAAACACTGGCCTGTGAGAAAACCACATCTCAGATAAGGTCTTTTTTTTTTTTTTTTTGATAGGTAACATCTCAGAGGTCTTAAACTACTAATACTAAAAGTACAGATCTGCGCAAGCTAAGTTTATGCAATAGTTAAATAAAGTAAGAAGCCAATAGTAAACTTGCCACTAGAAATTGATAAAACTAACAAGGAGCATCAGATTCCTGTCAAAAAATTATCTTTGAAAAAATAGACTCAAATAAACGATGAAGCTGCGAAATTTAAGAAAAATATTCTAAGGACACAACAACCATATTAGTTTTATATAGAGCCAGATACATAAAATGAAACTGATGTCAAATATCTTTTCTCTGTTTCTCAAGCAATAAATATCTTAACTACAGCATTATATGAGGTATCACGAGCAAAACATATAAAGCACTGAAAAGACAAACTCAAGATTGCTCACTAAATCGCTTTGTTTGCTTCAGAAGTGATTGGTTTTTAGCCACAAAACATATGGGATAAGAACAGTAAGATGATGTTATCAGAAATTTGATGAATAATTTAGTGTCATTAACTACCCGTGAAAATAAGAGCGACTGCATCAAAAGTTCAAGCTGGAATTCTGCCAGTACAAGAACAGGAAAAAACAAAAGGTCCTTCAGTAAAACAAAAAACAAAAAAAAAAGGTCATAAACATTCCACTATACGTATGGAAAAACCTTTAAAAGGGAGAGAGAGTAATAAGGTATCAAATTAATCATCATATATAGGTTAATAAATTGCATTATATATATGTGTGTGTGTAGAACAAAAACAAAATTAAGGCCATTTTGTGGAGAGGAGGGGGGACAAACCAGCATCTTTAATGCAGAGAAATATGTGGTCTACGACAATAGAGACTAAAGAGCGTCCTGCTGCTTCCGTAGATCGCTGCCAGGATTCCAGGAGAGAGAGAGAGAAAGAACTTGATTGAGATTGGTATATGACAGGTTAGCAAGATAACATTTTACTGAAAGAATAAAAACCAAGGCAAGTTAAAACCTGTTGAGCCTTTAGATTGACATCTCCTCAATTTAAACAGACATATAATCCTGTCAAGAAGCGTAGAAGTCCTGCTCACACAATGCTAAATTAACACCCTGCAATATATTTTTTTATTTTATGAATAAGGAAAAATCTAAATATCATTACCTGGTTCACTTAATGCAGGACAAACAGCTTCTGTAACGTGCAACTGGACTTCAAGCCCAAGTGGACTGTTCAGTTCAGTCCTTTGCACAGTAATCTGGACATAAAAAATTAAGGATATAATTGATAATATGGACCCGATAAGAATCTAAATATATAGGAATCAACTTGAAATGACAGATTTTCATTACATAAGCTTGTCCTGAAATTCCTTCTATAAAGCTCTCTCCCCCAAAGAAAACTCACTTGGCACCATCATCATCTCTCTGGTTCCCTCCCTCTTGCGAGCAGGCTATATTAGCATCCATGAACATATCAGGATGAGGTAGGAGATCAATAGACAAAGATTCCCATTCAAGTTTCTGGTAAGGAAGAATTTAGAATTATTAGGTACTCATGTAAAGACAAGCATTTTAACATCTTTCATTTCTGAGAATAATGAAACACATGCACAAGAAGCAAATTTCTCATGTACATATTATCAAAAAAAAAAGCAAATCCCCCCAGCCCTCTCCCGTCCTAAAAAATAAATATTAAAAAAACCCTACAAAATACAAACAATGATGTATATATCAATATAGGTATTAATGAAAATCAGTATATTACTTTGAACACATATATGTACTTTTTGTTCATGAATCCCACGCTTCTTTAAGATTTACAACCTGTTAAGAAAATGTTGTTAAATTAGCTGTTGTACAGAATAAAGTACTCAATCAACCATCTGAAAACCATCAAAAGTAACTCAAGAAAAGTAACTCAAAAGGACTAACCTAATTAAAATCATCGAAAATATGTGAAAATTGTCCCATGAACCAAAATTGCCAAGGGAGAAAACTATTAAATATATGCTTTACAATCCATGGCCAGCAAAATCCCAAAACCCATAATAAAGTACTTACATGCATCATCTTCCTTGCCAATTCATCCTCATAAGCAACGTAAGTAATCTACCACAATGAACAATATATAGCATCAAAGACAATGATAAATGAAACCCAACATGATAGAGAAAGAGATACTAAAAATGTTTTTCTTCATCAAACTTACCAAAGTGCGAACCTACTTGGGTGGTTTAACTTTATTGTACTCTTGTCATCCTGCATACACTTAAAAAGAAAATTTAGAAATATATTATTACTCCCTTGCATTGTTTACTCAAAGTTTTTTAACCTTGATAAACATGTTAAGAGAGATTTACTAACTCAAAAGTTCTTGAACCGAAAATTTTGCAAATATCTTAACATAATATAAATCAAATAGAAAGTACCAACAAATATACATTATTAAACAGAAAGTGTCAACAAATACTCAAATACACAATACCAAATAGAAAGTATTAACAACTACCCAAATACACAGTATCAAAAAATAATTCCAAATAGATGGTATCAAAAAATACATCCTATATAGATAACCACTCTGTAGCTCCCTCAAATGTTGGCTTGACTTGATTTACCTCCAATCAAGCAACCTTCAAACCTAAGAAGAAATTTCATATAATGATCACTAAGCTTTCTAACTATTACTTAACATGTGTGTTTTTGTAAATTAATGCATAGGTAAAGTTTCACTAACCCTCCAATACGTGACATTAAGAAATCAATAGTGGCTTGCAATTTTTGCATTTGAGCGAGATCTGGGTTCGGTGATACAGATATGCAGATGTCGCCGCTCCGCTGACTCGGGTGGGGAGGGGGGGGGCCGACATTTGCATATCTATATCCCGAACTCAGAACTGGGAGTCGAACTCTCATGCTCGTCAATAAGGCCCCGGCTTTGACCTTGGCCTCAGCCTCGTCCTGCTCGAACAGGTTTGCGCCGTGTCGTCATTGTTATGCTCAATCTGCTAACAACTCAAAAATCAAAAAATTATATTAGTCAAATTAAAACCATATAGCATGTTCAATATTTTTTACAAAAAAACAATAATCATGCTAGTAATTCATTTTGAAAAATGTTCTATCAAATATGTTAGTGTTTTACTACGCAGACAAATTGCAAAGAAAAAAAAAATTTTAAAAAAAACACCACAATAATGGTTAGTAGCTTTAGTTTCATAATTATATAGAAGGTGCTTACTTGTGATGGACATTGAGAGAACAAATGAGAAAGATTATATTTATGTGCTGCCGAAAGTGGATGATGATGGATTTTATTTTATTTAGTAGTCTTATGATTCTATGGTATTATGATCAAATATCAATAGGCGGTGGTTGATTACGTGAATGTGGGTGTAGTAATTGGTTCGATTTTTATATATGTTAGTGGGAAATCATTAGGCATCTTTTATTGCTTATTAAATAAACCCACACCCCATGTTCAATACCCATTTCCACCATCTTCCTATTCTTTTCTTTCTTTATTGTTTTCTTTCCCAATTTTTGTTTGCTCCAGCCGCCTAACCGACTACCCATACATGTCTCCCACATTCAATTATTATATTCTCTCTTTTCTTTGTTTTCTTTTTCCATTTCTTTATTCTTTGCCAGCCTTATTTCTCCTCTCTTTCCCCATTCACGCCAACTTTCATTCTCCTCCTTTCTTGTTGCTTCTTTTATTTTTTAACCCAACTCAGAGCAACAGAGAGAGAGTGTGAGGGTGAGGGAGCAGAGATTGAGTTTTGTAAAATCAGAAAACTTAGAGAGAAGGAGAAGCGAAGAATGAGAGGGATAGGGAGAGAGAGAGAGAGAGAGAGAGAGAGAGCTGTAGGAAGAAAGGAGTAAGAGAGATGACTAAAGAGAGACTGGACGAGAGAGCAAAGAGGGAGACAAGACAGAGGACAGTTAGAGATTTTGGATGAAAGAGACAGTGAAGAACATGAAAGGGAGGAAGATGGAATTATGTTTACATGAATGATATATTATTGGGTTCTTATGAGGTAAAATCACTTCCTTGTATTTATGATTAAATTGGTTAATTTCAGTTGGAGTTTACGTTAACTTATTAATTCTAAGATGGTTAAAAGTATGGTAGAGTTATCAAGATGATTAAATTACAGTTTGAAACATTACTCTTAGCTGCAGTCTAGAGGTAAGGGGATATGATCATATCTATGATTTCTTGCAAATGTAAATGTTATATTTTCTAAAATAATAACTATTCCTCTTACTTATCAAAAAAAAATAATGGTTAAAATGTTAGCCTTTCTTTGATAGCCCCTTTTATGCATCCAAAAACTATATTTTGAAAATGAATCAAATGTAGTAAATAGTCTTTATGAAAATGTTTCCGCTATATTATGAAGATGACATTTTATAAAAAAGGTTAAAAGTATGTTATGATTATTTCATAACATAAAATGAATGGAAATGAACGAAAAGAAATGAATGAAAAGGAAAGGAAAGAATGATGAATGAAAGAAAGAATGAAAGTATGAAAATGAATAAATGAATGCATGAATGTTTTAAGATACTTAATGACCTATGAATGAATGAATGATGGTACCAAAAGATAGAGCGGGAGCAGGCATCTTGTATGGTCCACCAGGAATGGCTCACTTGAGTGCACCAAAGTTTATTGAGTGAGTGCATATTCTACTCACCCTTTTTTTATATTTTTGATGATTTCTAAACAACTCAGATGAAGTTATGGATGATGCTGCAAGGCAAGGAAAATCAGAGACAAAAGCTACTCCTTTATGAGGAAAGAAATAAAGCTTAAGTTTTGTTAGTTATGTTGAATTATTTTATGAGACTCTGATTTGAATAAATAGTTTTGTTTATGGAATTCTTATGACCTCAAGAGAAATGTTTAATATCTCCTTTCTACAGGATGGGGGTGTCACAATCTTTCCTCCTAAGACAACCGGCTCTTGTTAGGTATGAGTTCTAATTATTCCTAGTATTGATATATAGTGTTAGTTTACGAATAGATCGAGCTGAAAAAAATCCTAATGCTTTATGGTAGAAATTAGCGGAAGTCCTTTCCGATGGTTGTCGAGCCAAAACACTAGATTTCTTCTATACTTTTTGAACATGACGGAGACAGAACATAGCTAGCATAAAACATCAAAACTTCCTGTCATCCTAATTTTGAACCATCCATCTTTGTATCCATTGGCATATCCAAGAAATTTTTGACTAGTCAAGTGGATCGAAAACATGATTCTTGAACAACTTTTATTTTATGTCTTGATCTGGCAGTGATAATTTTGCCATATAGTGCCCCTGCTGGCATCAATCAATAATATATATATTTATATATATCTTGAGAGAAATGAGGATATGGTCAATCTAGGACACTTTTTTAATGTTTTGGGTGGGGAGGATTAATTTAGTTGATAACTAGACCTGTACCCTGTTTAGACAATAGGGAGAGGCCTTACTGCCTTAAATCTAACTTGTTTAGGTCAACTATGATTGTTACATATACAATAGGGAGACACAATAAATCTTCTGATGCTGTACAATCCTAGGTTCAAGGTACTATAATCTCATTAGAATGCCTACAATGGATCTAATCCACTTTAGGAATGGCTTTCCTAAAATAGGAACCCTATCCAACAACATGGTTAACCTAATTAAATTAAGAAACCACAATCCAATCATATTGGAATCATAGAGTCAAACTCCCACACCCGCTAAGAAAATCATTAACCCTCAACCATTCCACTCCATGAATGACTCTCCTAAAATGGGAACCCTATCCAACAAGAGATGGTTAATCTAATCAACTTAGAAAACCACATTCCAATCACATTGGAGTCTTATCTTATCCTAGGTTTGGGAGTCAAACTACCATTCCCATTAGGACATCATCAATCCTAAACATGACTTTCCTAAAATGGGAACCTATCCAACAAGATATGGTTATCCTAATCAAATTAGGAAACCACATTCCAATCATATTGGAATCTCACCTTGTCTTAGGTTTCCAATTAGGAACCACATTCCACTCCCACTAAGAAAATCAACCCTAAATGATTTATGAGAAAAATAAAAATAAAAAACTTTAAAATTTCCCAAAAAAAATAGGGTAAGTTTTTAGGGGTTAGGGTTTTATAGAAAACCCTAATCCTAAACCTAGGTAGCCACCACCCTCCTTGAAGGTACAACTACTCTAGGCCCTTGCCCTACGAGGAGGTGGAAGCTAGTTAAGTTGAGTCATGTAGTCTTTAATACAAAAACCAAGAAATAAAAATCCGTTTCTGTTTCCTACTTCAACTCAAAATAGTAAGATCAACAAATCAACCACTTCAAGCAACAACTTGGGAGAAAACACATGGCAGAAAAAGCATTTCTGTAATTTAACCAACTGATGGTGATAGTTGAACCATGCTTTCATAACTCACAAAAATAAATATATATACTTTTATATCGCACAATACAAAATGATATCATGGATGGATGTTCAGAAAAGAGTAAAGATTCAAAATAACTTTTAACAAGGAAACACAGATACACTGACCTGAACAGAAAATTGCAAATCTTTACTGGTGCTTACAACATACCTGAACTCAACCTGCAAGATAGGACATAATATGGTGAACAGCCCAACAAGGAAAAGAAATGAAGTGTCAGAACACTAATATCATCAATATAAATATAACAAGCTCGTATAGATTTCACTATAGTCAAAACCTTCCCATATGCTTTTCCTAATTAACTGCTTAATTAATTCAGAAGTTTCAAATGTAACATGTGCTGCAATTGAACTTATATGAAAATAAAAGAAGCTTGATGCCAAGAAGGAAGATAAATTGTTAAGGTTATTGAATATAGTACAGTGGCATTAAGTATATGACAGGTAGCATAGATTTTTATAATCCGAAGGAAATGCAAAACTTGATCATGAAAAGTTTCATAAGATTCATTTGGGATAAATATTATTGGTTGTTGGTTTCAGGTGAAAACAAAGTCCCAAGTCATAAGAGTTTTTATTTCAAGCATTAGCAATGAAACAGAAAGAATATTGGACTAATTGCATCTGTAGATAAACAGAAACTGGCCCACAAAGAAAAATAAGTGATTCTTGTTTAGTCGTAGACTTAATGCTGCAAATTGTCTTCCAAGATGAAAACTTTTCTTTCCGGAGAATTGACTTAATTGGCACCCATTGACTTGACTGAAAGCTGATGAGACTTAAACTAAAAATAGATTGATTCTAGAAGACCAAGAAAAAAAGAAAACAGAAAAATACAGAACACCAGAATCAATGACAAAGCGAAACCAGTCAGTCATTCAAAAATTCAGATCTCAAAGAACTAATCCAAGAAACCATTCATGTATAATTCATTTAAAGCAATTAAGGGCCAAAACGATCGAACGGTAGACCGATTAGAAACTGCAAAGATTGAACTTACTATCATCAAAAAGACACAGAAAATTGTGCCCACTATAGTTTGGCTGCAAATAATTCCTAGACTGAAGAAGAAGGAAAATTTGAAGAAAATATCAGATGATGATAAGGAATTTTCCTACAGAATTACCATCATCGCAGGTTTTGTGATGAGCCCGGTCTCGGCAAAAACAAACAAATTCATTATTACTTCATACTTGACTAATATTTTTGAGATCCCTAAAAACACACCAAAACACACCAAACACCTCCTGTCGAAGCTCCATTTACCCATCAATGGATTCATACGAGAACCAAGAAATTGATAATTTAGGGAAGCTGAAATAACGATTTTGAGATTTTAAAGCTTTAATTGAACTGAGTCAAGCTGAGTATTGGAAGAAAAAAAATATACAAACGAATTAATCAATACATGGTGGAGGATAATAACAAACCTGCGGGTTCTAGGGTACTGGCCACGAATTGCAAAGGAGATCAGAAGGAGAACGTGAGAGATCGAAGAAGACGACAAAGAAACCCGGCCAACGTGAGCGCCAAAAGTGAGAGATGAAGAAGAGGAAAAGGTGAGAGTCAGAGACGAGGAAGAAAAGGGAAAAGAGTGTCTAAGAAAATTAGGATGATAGTCCCAACCCGATTCAATCCGCTAGTATCGCACCTAATGAAACGAAAGTTATTAGTTTGAATTCTTTTTTTCCTCTCTGGTGTGACACGCCAAAAAAAATATATATATTAAGAATCGATAAGGAAAAAGCTAGGGAAAATAAAATTTTGTCGTTTCAGCACCAAATCCATAAGATTTCGGGTGACCCAGCTTTGGGTCATCTTATGACTCACTACTGGATAACCTTGTGACCCAGCAATATTGGGTAAACTTGAAAAAAAAAAAAAAAAAAAAAATTTACAAAAAGTTATTTTAATTTTTTTTTAGATAGTGTTAATTAAAATCAAGGGTAAATTTTGAATGTTCAATATTGTCCCTAATTAATATTATTTCAAAATTCTCATATTACTCATAATTTTTATTTTTTATTAAAAAAAATGAATTTGGGGGGCAAAAATGGTGATATTTTTTTAATTTTTTATAAAAACAAAAAGTTAAAAAATTATGGGCAATATGAGATGTTTTGGATACAATTAGTCAAATTGCAAAAATTTGGAACTTTGAGGGGTGAAATGCAAAAATTGAAACTTTAGTGTTTAAATTAAAAAATGTTGTCAACTTTGAGGAGTAAACTGTAATTTTTTCTATAATTAATTATTGGCTTAAATTTTTAAGATATGTAGTAATTTAACATTTTAACGCTAAAACCGAATGAAATAGGATATTGCATCAAATTTGATGTTCGATGGGTGAAATATTATTCAACTTGTCACTATTGATATAACTAATATATAAAGATAATACAAAATCCAAATAGTTTAATAGATCATTTGATCGCATTATGATCGATCAAACTAATATTGTACTAATATTTGATGTAGACCAAGATGCTTGTGAGTATCTGAGGAAGAAGATGACAGATGTTAATGTGGAACCACATCAATATAACTAATGCAATAATATAATATAAAATGCTTAGAGTTCAATTCAATATTGTTCGATCGAACATTGAATTTATTTGAAGTTTAATCGATCATTTGATCTTATCATGATCGATTGAATGAATGCACTAGCTAGAACCAATCGGATGTCTAATCAAATTTTCAATTCCAATTGTTTCAATCATTTAATTTGATCCTATCATGATCAATCAAATTAATTTATTATGATTGATCAGATATTCGATTAAACCTTCAATTTTAATTGTTTCAAGTTTGATCGATCATTTAATCCTATCATGATTGATCGAACAAATGCATTAAGATCAATCGGATGTTTGAACCAACCTTTAATTTCAATTATTTCAATTTTGATCGTCACTTGATCCTATTGATCGCGATCAATCAAACTAATTCACTATGATAGATCAGGTGTTCGATCGAATCTTAAATTTGTTTCAAGTTTGATCGATTATTTGATCTTATTACGATCAATCAAATTAATTCACTACGATCGATCGAATATTAAATCGAATCTTCAATTTGTGTCAAGTTTGTTGCGTGACTACAATAAATTTAAATTAATTTATTTCTTTCATTTTTTAAAATTAATTTTAATTTCAAATTTTTAATTTTATAAAAGTTTTGAGGGTATAAAGGACATTTTATCATTTTTAGATGTTCAATTGAACCTATAATCTTGAATTTTTATTTGTTTTTTTTTAAAAAAAATTTTTTACTAGATCAAATGTTTTCAATTGTTTCAATTATCTGATCATAGCACGATCCATCAAACTAATTCATTATAATCGATCGAATGTTTGATAGATCAATTGATCTTATCACAAACAATCAAACTAATTAACTAGAATCGATCAGATGTTCAATTGAACCTTTAATTTGTTTAAAATTTAATTGATCATTTGATCCTATCACGATCAATCGAAAGAATGCACTAGAACCAATCGGATGTCTGATCGAATATTTAATTTCAATTGTTTCAATCATTTGAGCATATCATGATCAATCAAACTAATTTACTGGGATCGATCGGATATTCAATCGAACCTTCAATTTATATATATATAATATAATATAATATAATATAACCTCAAATTTCAATTGTGTCAAGTTTGGTCAATCATTTGATTGTCTCATGATCGATCAAACTAATACACTTGGATCAACAAATTGAGATTATCACGATCAATCAAACTAATTATCAATTGATCCTATCACGATCAATCGAACTAATTCACTAGGATCGATTGGATGATCAATTTAACTTTTTATCCTATCACGATCAATCGAACTAATTCATTAGAATTGATTGAATGTTCGATCGATCATTTGATCATATCACAGTCAATCGAATTAATTCATTAAGATCAATCGGATGTTCGATCAAATGTTTAATTGAACATTTGATCCTATTACGATCAATCGAACTAATTCACTAGGATCGATTGAACATTTGATCAAATCATGATCAATCAAACATTTAAATAAGAATAAAAATAGAAAACTTCAATAATAATAGAAAAATAGAAATAGAAAAATAAAAATTCACCAATATCTATTATAAAAGAAATAATGACATATTATTGGAGGTATATTTTTAGGAAATAACTTTTTTCTATTATATATGTAGGGTCAATAGCATCACCCTAATTTTGTTTTTTTTTTTAATTTTTGTTTTTTTTTTCTCTTGTAAATAGCTCAGTTTTTGGGAAATAACTTTTTTTGGGAAATAACTCAGTTTGGTCGACGTTCATAGTTTGGCTATCAATGTCGACCAATAGTGTAACACCCCACCCCAATGACACACAATATTGTTTGCTTATGACTTCTCCAAACTAAACTTCTCAGGAGGTTACCCATCTTTGTACTACTTTCACAGAAGCACGCTTAACTGCGGAGTTCTGATAGGATCACGATCATCACGGCTTTAAAACACGTTATTGTCATTAAGGGTGTAAGTATACATATAAGCACATCCCCATCTCCATATCCAGGCGATGTGGGATGTCACATATAGAGATCGACGTTGATAGTTTAAGTATTACTTTTTTTAAAAAAAAAAATTAACAATTTATATTAGTCTATTAAAATTAAGTCCTATAGAAAAAATAAATAATTTTTTTTGGGTTATAATTATAATTTTTTTCTATTTTTAATTTTTTTTAATATATATATACCATTTTTTTTTTAATTTTTAGATATATATATTCTTCCCTTATTTATTTGTTAATCTTCAACTTTTATTTATTTATTTATTTTTTTCCGATAAGAGTATTAGCGTCCACATGACGTGGATGCTAATGACCTATTATCAGCGTCAACATTGAAAGTCAACGCCGATAATAGGTCATTAGCGTCCACTTCATGTGGACACTATTAATCTTCTACTTTTATTTCTTTTTTAATTTTTAATTTTTCGATAAGAGCATTAGCGTTTACCTAAAGTTGACGCTAATGACCTATTATCAGCGTCGAACGCTGATAATAGGTCATTAGCGACGCTTCGACACTGATAATAGGTCATTAGCGACACTGATAATAGGTCATTAGCGTCAACTTTAGGTGGACGCTGTTAATCTTCAACTTTTATTTTTTTTGTATTTTTTTATTTTTCGATAAGAGTATTAGCGTCCACTAAAGTGGACTCTAATGACCTATTATCAGCGTCCACATTGAAAGTCGACGCTGATAATAAGTCATTAGCGTCCACTTCATGTGGACGCTGTTAATCTTCCACTTTTATTTCTTTTTTAATTTTTAATTTTTTGATAAGAGCATTATCGTCCACCTAAAGTGGACGCTGATAATAGGTCATTAGAATCGACTTTAAGTGGACGTTGTTAATCTTTAACTTTTATTTGTTTATTTTTCGATAAGAGTATTAGCATAAACTAATTAAAGTGGACACTAATGACCTATTATCAGCGTCCACATTGAAAGTTGACGTTGATAATAGGTCATTAGCGTCCACTTCATGTGGACGCTGTTAATCTTCTACTTTTATTTCTTTTTTAATTTTTAATTTTTCGATAAAAGCATTAGCGTCTACCTAAAGTCGACGCTAATGACCTATTATCAATGTCGACTTTCAATGTGGATGCTTATAATAGGTCATTAGCGTCGACTTTATATGAACGTTGTTAATCTTCAAATTTTATTTGTTTTTTATTTTTCGATAAGAGTATTAGCGTCCACTTTAAGTGGACGCTGTTAATCTTCTATTTTTATTTATTTTTTATTTTTTTATTTTTCGATAAGAGCGTTAGTGTTGACTTTAGTGGACGCTAATGATCTATTATCAGTGTCGACTTTGAATGTGGACACTGATAATAGGTCATTAGCATACACATTGAATGTGGACGCTAATGATCTGTCATTAGCGTCCACTTTTAGTGGATGCTGATAGTTTCAATTTTTTTTTTATTATCATATAGGACTATTAGTGTAATACCTCGAAATTTATTCCCTAGAATAAAGATAATCTTAATATCAAGGATAAGGAGGATTTACAATTTTATAGGTAAATATAGATTTAATGTGAAAGATGGTAGAAATTTAATTTTAGTAATAACATATTACAATTTCTCCCATCACTCTTACCTTTAGAACTTGGGGCGTTACATGTGGTATCAGAGCAAAGAGGTACAAATGACTGGGAGATATCAATTACTTGGGGATATTAAGTATAGAGTAATGATTTATTAAGTGATGATCACTACTGAAGAATTAGGTTTTAATCAAAAGAGTAAGAACAATAAGGGATTTTGGGGAATTAGGACTTACATTAAGATGCATCCAATGACAAGTTAATTGGTGCAACATCAAAATGGATGCTTTATAATGGTACTAATTTGTTTAATGCTTTGCAGGCATTGATTAAAAGGAAGAATAAGACTCAAGTTGTCATGACTAGGAAGATAATGAAGGAAAGTTGCTAAGTTTCGAGGCCAATAGTCATATTTTCCTTTGTAAATAGCCTCTTTTGATGTCTATGGTTTTCCACACACTACAAAAAAACACCAATTTTCTTACGTTTTAATTTTTACCACGTCAGAAAATTTTTTGACATGGCAAATTGACACGTCAGATGGAATTTTTGCCACGCCAGAAAATATTTTTATGACGTGTCGTTTTTTAACACGACAGAAATTTTCTGTCATGCCAAAAGAATACGTCAGAAATTTTTGACGTGGCAAAATAACACGTCAAAAAATTTCTGACATGTTCTTTTGGCACGTCAAAATTTTTTCCAAAATTTATATCTACTTTATTTTCTTTTTAGAAAAAATGGCTAGGGATATTTTCTTTAAAACAAAAAAAAAAATGGCTAGAGGTGACTATTTTATGATCACGTACTGAAACAATAGGTAAACCAGAATACCAATATTCTTGACACCGCGAAGAAAGAATCTTTACCCAGAAAAACACTTCTCTGAACACGATATTTTAGCGGTGGAAAAATCTTGCCTCATTGTTTGTGACTCCAGTCAATCTTTCGAGTCGATAAGATGACGAAAGTATAGAAGATACATCGGGTTGTGGAAGCAGATGCACAGATTTGCTCCCTGGCCATGAACTTTTTCTTCTTTAATTATTAGCATTAATTGTTTTCTCTGTTTTATTTACTACTTAAAGAATTCAGATCGTCCCAACTCCCGTGGTTGTCACGTGTCGTTCATACGCTCTTCCCATCTGTTTCATTGAAGTTGTTTCGGAGAAGTATACACCAGATATGTATATATTAATTAAGTTAATTACCATAAATATAACCCTAAACCATATATATATGTTGGGTTATAGTTAACTTAAGGACTACATGTACATGTACAATTATAATATTTAAGTACGTTTCAGTTTGATCGATAAAGCATTTCGTTTCTCTATAATATTTAGGGGAAAGTACGGATCACCCCCCTGAAGTATTGGGTGATTTTCAATTCGGTCACCGATGCTTAAAAATTCACAATATACTCCCCCAAAGTTTCAAAATTTCTCAATGTCGGTACTTCGCCAGTCAAACCGCTGTTGACCAACGGAAAAGTGGTCACGTGCGTCTCACGTGACCACTGTAGCCTTCATGCTTCCCAAAATGCCCCCATCTCATTACTGTTCACGCTGAAACCCTAATCAACAGTGATTCCGACGATACCCCGCCGGATTCCGGCAAAATCTGGCCGGAATCCGGCGAATTCTTGCAAGCTTTTTTTTTTAATAATTTTTCTCTCTGATCTAATTTGGGCGTCCAGCGCCGGCCTTGGGGGAAGTTTGCGGCGGAGATACGTGACCCCAACAGGAAAGGCTCGCGGGTGTGGTGTGGCTCGGAACCTTCGATACCGCCATCGAACGACTGAGTGGCGTGACCCAAACCGTCGGTGAGTGTGAGAGGGAGACTGTGAGCGAGCGAGAGTGAGTGTGAGAGGGAGACTGAGCGAGCGAGAGAGAGAGATAAAGAGACAGAGATGAGGGCGAATCGAGCCGAAAAAATTCACTCCCACCGCTAGACCCAAACCGCATCAGTGAATCGCCCACCTCCAACTCCCGCTTCATGCCGCTCGCGAATCAGCCCCAAAATCTGTTCATAAAAAAAATAAAAAATAAAAAATAAAAAAAAAGAGAAAAAGAAGCTCGCTGGATTTTGGCCGGATTCGGACCAGATCTTGCCGGAATCCGGCGGGGTATCGTCGGAATCACTGTTGATTAGGGTTTCGGCATGAACAGTAATGAGATGGGGGCATTTTGGGAAGCATGAAGGCTACAGTGGTCACGTGAGACGCACATGACCACTTTTCCGTTGGTCAACGGCAGTTTGACTAGCGGAGTACCGACATTGAGAAATTTTGAAACTTTGAGGGGGTACATTGTGAATTTTTAAACATCAGTGGCTGAATTGAAAATCACCCCAAACTTCAGGGGGTGATCCGTACTTTCCCCTAATATTTAAGTAATTTGCTACAGCAGATACATATATGCTAGCAAATTAATGAGTTGAAATATGTACATATGTATATATAATTTTATTTTTTTCCCAAAAAAACAATTATTTTCTGACATGTCAAGTGTGGCACGTCAGAATTTTTCTGTTGTGCTAAATGTAATACGTCAGAAATTTCTAACGTGTTACACTTGACACGTCAGACATTTTTGACATGCCACACTTGGCACGTCAGAAAAGAATTGTTTTTTTTTTTAAATAAAATAAAATATAATTATTACATTCAAAGTATTCCTATATATACGTACATTCAAAGTATTAATATATAATTCATCCTTATAAACCTAATTAATTTTTTTTTTTGACATATCCGCACAAGAGGGAGGAAGGGAGATTCGAACTAGTAACCACTACTTCATTAAGCATGGTCCTAGCCGATTGAACTACCTCTTGGGGACATATATACCTAATTAATTTGTAAAGGTCTAAAACTCTTTTTTACAGTCCTTAATAAAAATTTGATACATCAGGTAAACACATCAAATACAATTAATGTATATGAAAACACTGTATATAGCCAAGAAATGACTAGCTAGTTGCAAGTAATTAATGATCAAGGGAATTGAATAGAATTTTCAGTTCAGTAAATACTCAGTTGTACATTTCAGAATAGGTAATGCCCCCTTTTTGGTTTTGACTCGAATCACACATTTACTTTTATTAATTGGGCTTATGTCATACCTAAGTGTGGGGTTTACTTACTAAGTCGTTAGACTTATGCGGTTATTATTTTTTAGGTAATCTGATTCACCGTTATGGAAGTGGCTAGAGTTGCTATTGCCTAACTAGCTATGCTTTATCTGTAGTTACAGGTTTGTCTTTATTGTTTAGTAGCTCCACGTTCTTACTTGATGAATTGTAATACTCTCAGATTTATTCACCTTCCTTGCATTTACTCTGACAGTTTTTATAAGGGTGATTACCCGTTGGATCACAAGTTGGCTCAACTGGGTAGTATGCCAGTAACTCCACCGGATTAGCCGAGGCTAATTTTGGGGGCGTTACAGTATGGTATCAGAGCATACGGTCTTGCCGATCGTAGCTATAAATCTGAGCATAGGATGTAGTATTTAGGGTTAATCTTACTGAACTGGAGCATAGGGTAGGTTTAGTTCCCTTGTTTGTGGGTGCAGGCCACTGTAATGGCTTATTTGATTGTTTGACTTGGGATGAACGGGATCGCCTGTTCTGTGTTACAGGCACTTGATCCTGCTTCATACTCAGATGTGCGATGGTTATAGACGCCTACCGACTGTTCGAGAATGGCCAGCTGAGTTCGGACCTTGCGCACTCGGATACCAACCTCGCTTTGGTAAGCGCAAGGTTCCCACCCAGGCGAACCAGGAGCCAAAGTCTTCACCGGTCCTTAAGCTAGATGAAGGAAGGGAGATACGCTTTGTGACTAAGAAAAGGTCTGCCGTACCTAAGTATCGTAGCATCTCGGCGATACGAGATTTCCCACCTATCCCTGGGAGGTTTAACCCCTATCTCAGTGATGAGCAGAAGCGAGCCCTGCATACTCAACTAACCCAGATTTTGGACGAGTACGCCCAGTTGGAACAAGAAGAAATTCAACTGCTAAAAATGGGAGCATTACCAGAAGGATCTGATTGTCAAAGGACTGCATTTTTATCCAGTATCAACAAGGACTACGAGGCACTGGTCAAGGATGAAGAAGACCCGTCTGAGGTATGATAGGTTTTGGGGTAGTAACCTCTAGATGTTAGATAGTTAGGTTTCCCCTCACCCTTGGCAGTGGTGAGTTTTGGTGTCTGGACAACTGGGGTCGACTGTAGTACACAAAAGTATTTTCACTGTACCCCGAATTTCAGAAATAAAATCGTTTTGACTTACCTTATTGTTTCCAACTTTTCTGTGCCTTGAGAATTTTCTAAGAAGCTTTCAAAAAAAAAAATAAAAATTTAGGGTTACGCGGACGTACGCCATTAACCCAGTGTTTTATAAAATGGCCGAACGTCTTCAAACTCTATTCATTTGGTTTTTTTCCTATTTTCTCTCCACCCAAATACTCATACAGTGATTATCGGCCAAGTCTCTGTGATTTCCAAAGGATTTCAAGCTCACATTTCATATTAAACCCGAGGTATGTGATTTATCAAAGATTTCCCAAATTTTCACAACTTAGGGTTTCAAGTTTGAAATCTTTATTTTTTTTCTTGCATTATGCATTTAGCTGGCTTGGTTGTGAACTAGGATGATGTTGTGGACTTTATGTGCATGCATTTTGTGCATTTTTCGTTTTGAAATCACACCCATTCGGATTGGGGGATTTTTGCCCTAAATCCGAAATTCTTGAAATTGTTGATCTCTTCATGCAATTGATGCATGAAGCAAGGCCTAAACCCTTCCATGATGGCCTAGGAACAAAACCCAATCACCATCTTGGCCTAGGAACAAAACTCAATCACCATCTTACCCGAAATTGACCAAAAAGTTTTGGGTCAAAACCCTAGTTTTAGAAATTGAGGGTTTCGGATTTTCGTTGGTTTTGTGAATTCTTGGGGTCATTTGGACCACTTGAAGCCTAAAACTTGTATTTTGGAACTTGATCTATGATTTGGACAGTTTGGATTTGAATTTTCGTCCAAATCTAAAAATTACCAAAATGCCCCTCATACACAAAGGATAGGGTTTTTGCCCTAAATCCAAGCAAACCTCCTACGAACCCTTGGAACCCAGCGATGATGTGTTCAATGGTTTTCCTTATCGCTTTTGAGAATGAGCCAAAACCCATAGACCAATTTCGACCGACCCAAAACCATGGTTCTTGAATTTAGGGATTTTTGCCTAAATTTGGGATTTTGCAATTTTCTGATTTATCGTGGGTCATTTGGACCAGTTGAGACCCAATGGTTGAAATAGGGACACCGATTTATGATTTCGACCCTTGAACCAAAATTCTGCCCAATTTTGTAAAATTACCAAAATACCCTTTACCCCTCAAGGAATAAGGATCTTACCCTAATTCGATATTGTAAACCTAAAGCGTGAGCCTACGTGATTTTAGGACACGAATCTCTTCCAAGGACTCAAGATTGTCAATCTGGTCCTTGAAAATCCCGTCCCAATCTCACAAATTTCTAAATTGCCCTTCTTCTCTTAGAAGGGGCATTCTCGTCTTTTACCACCTAACCGAATTAATTAAGCCCCAAATGATCACCATGAGATCCAATATCACCTAGAAAATCGTAACCCTTGCTATTTTCAACTTACCTTAACCTAACACGTCCTTCTTCTCCTAGAAGGAACGATATTGATCCTTTCGACTTACCTAACCCTAATCCTTGATAGATGCTTCATAGCTAACCAAGTCTCGGATATTTTGACAATCCCGAGATGCCTTAATTTTTCAATGAAGCTATCTAATTCGAATCCACCAATACGACTTTGTTCTCCTGTACCTGCATTTTAGGGCATATAGAACTACGACTTTTTGCACGAGTAGGGTTTTGCATGGGAATTTTAAGAGTCATTATTGATAGGAATTTTCCGTGCAGGACGATGGTACGCACACGCGCCAGCGAGGCCGCTTCTTCTTCAGCTGCACGCCAGCGACCACGTCGAGCACCACTACAGGATGCTCATGCCCCTGATTCTGACCCGGAGGTCGTGATGATGGATGCGGAGAGTGACGACATCGACGGAGATAGGCCAGTCCCTGGTGAGTCGATTAGAGAGGCCAGCACCGCCACGAATGAGAAGGATGCTGAGCTAGTATATGACCACACCCGATTCCGGAGGGATAAGGTCAGGCGCCGATACGTTCGCTACTATCATGGGCGCAGGATCATCATCAATAGGGAAGCCGCCATATAGGAATTCGATGAGCATGCGTCGAGGGTACGGGCAGTGCTGGATGCCCAGGGGTGGACTGACATGGTAGAGGATCACTACCCTGCGATAGAGACCATTGTGTGGGAGTTTTACGAGAACCTCCACCAGAGACGCAGTGATTCGTTCTGTACCTGGCTCAGGGGGAGAGCGATAAAGGTGACCCCTACACTCATCAGCACGATCACCGGAGCACCCTGTGTACGTGACCTGGTTTACCCATATCCGGTCGATCATCTTCCTGCACGTGCCGACCTGGTGGCATTCTTTGCCGAGGGACGCCCTCACCAAATGGAGCTAGAGGGAGAGGGTAGCTTCCAGATGAGTGACTTCAGCAACGACGTCCGTTGCATCTGTCATATCATCGCTAGTCGAGTACTCCCAGTCATCAGCCATATGATGATCACGATAGAGAGGGCACGCTGCCTTTATGCCCTGTTGACCGAGACTCTTATCGACTACAGTTCCGTGGTCACTTCCACCATGATGTCTGTCCGGCTCCTGGACAAGGGTTTTGCATTGCCATACGGGGCCCTGATCACCCGGATTGCGGAGCACTTCAGGGTGGACATGACAGGGCTGAGGGAGATCCAGCCAGAGAAGGGGCCATGGGCGTGCGCTTCCTCAATGCGAATCAGGCTTACTTGCAGGAGGCAGAGCCAAAGCCGAGAGCGCGGCGATAGCGGAGAGTAGCCCGAGCTGGCGGAGCACCCGTTAGACTGGAGGAGCGTATGGATTGTCTTGAGGACATAGTTTGACAGATGTGAGAGGAACTACAGCAGGCCTTCCAGGCGCTACAGCGGGCTAGAGCTGAGGATCATGCTGTCCTGGACTGGCTGTGCGAGCACTTCATTGGGTCGTTGGATGTCATAGATTATTGCATCCCCAGCTCCAATTTCAGCAGAGGACGAGGGAGCCCTGGTGCGAGGGGGAGTCTTAGTGCTCGTGGGAGCCCGAGTGCGAGAGGGACGCCGGTGCGAGAGTCCGTTGAGCAGACTCCGAGGAGACAATCTCACCCGTAGTTTTAGTAGTAGGCTTTTGTTTTATTTTTATCTTTCGGCACCTATTATCCGACTAAGCCCACCGCGGTGGTGGCAATTTTGGGATGTATCTTGCTACAGCTTAAGTCCAACATTTTTAGGGTGGCAATTTTGTCTTGTGCATATTTATGACTGTGTGTGTTTGATGGTTGATGTGATGCTTGTTGACCCTTTTCACTTTTAAGAACTGCAAAATGTTATCTAGTACGTTTTCTTGCCATTTTCGAATTGTGAACTTTTTACATGATTTGTTTTCTATTTCCGCGTTTCGAATTGCAAAACCTTTTTCTCAAAAATGGATATGTTACCCTTGGTATTAAGAGCTCTAAATTTCGAGGACGAAATTTCTATAAGGAGGGGAGAGTGTAATACCCCGATAAAAACCCACCTTTTATTAAATGGAATTTTCTCCATAGGAGCTGTTAACAGAGGTTTTCAATGACAGTGCTTTACGAGGCCCAAAAACCCTTAGCACCCACCGAATCACACCTTTAACCCTTAGAAGAATAGAGGCCAAACATTGATCCTCGAGGAGCGGACGTATGCTAGGTCTACGGGACGTACGCTTTTGTTTGTAGTACGAACATACGGTGGGGGACTACCGGACGAACGCTTTGCAAATAGTACACCGGACGTACGTGGGACCACCGGACGTACGCTACTTTTTGGGATACCCTTTGGATAATACCTGGACATACGAGACACCCTCTGGACCGATGTACAAAGACCACCGAACGTACGCTAGGGTTGCTGGACATCCGTTGCTCTGTTAGGGAGTTGATGGCGAACTTTCCCTATAAATAGCCCACACCTCCTCTTCATTTCTCACGCCTTCTTCTTCCTTTGGTATGCCCCTAGGCTACCGGAACCATTCCTTAGTGTTTTGAGTAAGAAATCCGTAGGAGAGAGCTTCAACGAAGAATTTCCGAGGAGAGGAAACCATGTCTATGCTTAGCTTCGGGGTAAACTCTGTTCCCTTTGTAATTATCACCTTGTTATCTTATGTTTCTGCTTTAATGAGAACTTCAAGTGTTTATTAAGCGTTCTTTTAAAGATAACGATGTTTTCAAAGAGTTTTCTCAAAAGATCATGGTTTTACAATTTCTTGCGTTGCATGTCCTCTTTTACTAGCTTTGAAGAAGTCTAGAAGTCTGTGATTGCTATTGGAAATATGCACTGTCCGAATCTTGAAATAGTGTGCTTAACACACTGAACGGACGTACACCATCGAGGGCGGATATACGGTTAGTAGGCAGAGCACTTGTTTTTAAGTTTCACACGTGTACGCTTTAGCTTAGCCATAATTCTAGGCTTCATAAGCCTTAAAATAACGGTGTCCTGCATCCGTTATAACATGAAATAGCTTGGTCGGAGGATTCGCTCGAATGTGCGAGGTAAGTAAACACTTACACCCTTTTTACGTAAACTGTGAGATATGTCAGTTGACTGACCACACGTATGATATGAGCATGCCTAGTTTCCATAATTACTTGGTAATTGCATTATTAAATAAACTACTAAGATGCATCGTAAGACATGGTACGCCGGTACGTGGGGTATAAATGGCCATGGGCTTACTATATAAACTGCATACTATGGTCAAATGTGTGCATTATGTGAAGGCTGTGGATCCATTGGTTTTGTGACCTTGATGCAACCATTCCCAATGGTTCGGTCACTATAGGACGAACGTCATTAGTTGGTGTGGGCCACTCGGGGTCGGACCCAATCGTGTCACTAATGTTACGTACGGTATGTTGTACAATGGCTGGGTCACTAGCATTGTATTATAGGTCCCTTAGGACAGCATCAATCCTGCTAAGAAGGAGTAATATCTCGAGTAGACCATGTATGTGAGTTATGACCTATAAAGCATTATTCTTTTCTGCATCAAAACAATTAGGCAATTATCGCCGGTTCTACACCATAGAGCTTTAAAAACCCTAAAACCTATGGAATGGTGTATTAGCGGAGGTAATGCCCTCTTTTTGGTTATTACTCGAATCGCACGTTTACTTTTATTAATTGGACTCATGTCATATCTAAGTGTGGGGTTTACTTACTAAGTCGTTAGACTTACGCGGTTATTATTCTTTAGGTAATCTGATTCACCGTTATGGAAGTAGCTAGAGTTACTATTGCCTAAGTGGCTATGCTTTATCTGTAGTTACAGGTTTGTCTTTATTGTTTAGTAGCTCCACGTTCTTACTTGATGAATTGTAGTACTCTCAGATTTATTCACCTTCCTTGCATTTACTCTGACAGTTTTTATAAGGGTGATTACCCGTTGGATTACAAGTTGGCTTAACTGGGTAGATTGCCAGTAACTCCACCGGATTAGCCGAGGCTAATTTTGGGGGTGCTACACTTACACCCTTTTTACGTAAAACGTGGGATATGTCAGTTGACTGACCACGAGTATGATATGAGCATGCCTACTTTCTATAATTACTCAGAAACTGCGTTATTAATTAACTGTTAAGATGCATCGTAAGACGTGGTACGCCAGTACGTGCGGTATGAACGGCCATGGGCTTACTATATAAACTGCGTATTATTGTCAAATGTGTGTATTATATGGGGGCTTTGGATCCATTGGTTTCGTGATCCTGGTGCAACCATTCCCAATGGTTCGGTTACTATAGGACGAACGTCATTAGTTGGTGTGGGCCACTTGAGGTCGGAATCGATCGTGTCACCTATGTTATGTACGGTATGTTGTGCAATGGCTGGGGCACATGCACTGTATTATAGGTCTCTCGGGACAGCACCAACCCTGCTGAGAAGGGGTAATATCTTGGGTAGACCATGTATGAGAGTTATGACTTGAAATGCATTAGCCTTTTCCTGCATTAAAACAATTAGGTAATTATTGCCGGTTCTACACCATCAAATTGTGTATTAACGGAGGTAATGCCCTCTTTTTGGCTATTACTCAAATTGCACGTTTACTTCCATTAATTGAGCTCATGTCATACCTAAGTGTGAGAAGTTTACTTACTAAGTTGTTAGACTTACGCGTTATTATTATCTAGGTAATCCGATTTATTGCTTGGGAGTGGCAAGAGATGTTACTACTTGACCGGTTATGCTTTACTTATAATTACAGGTTTGTCTCTACTATTTAGCAGCTCCATGTTCTTACTTGATGAATTATAGTGACTCAGATTTATTCATCTTCCCTTGCATTTACTCTGATAGTTTTATAAGGGTGATTTCCCTTTTGGTCACAAGTTGGCTTAAATGAGTAAATTGCCAGTGACTCCACCGGATTAGCCAAGGCTAATTTTGGGGGTGTTACAAGGACTCCCCTTCGCGTTAGGACTCCCTCTGCCTTTGCTGAAGTGAAAACTGTGGATGCTGTAGTCCCAAACATCAAGGGGTCCCATCATGTGATCCCGCAGCTCCTGAACGGTTTGCGTGAGGTTCTGCATTGCCTGCCCATAAGTTTGGAGTGTAGCCTCTATCCTGCTTAGCTGCTCCTCTTGGCTAGCAGAGGTGAATGCTCCATCTGCTCTTGCCGTCCTCCTCCGTCGGGGCCATGGTGCCGGTGCAGCATCTCGAAGTTGAGCATTGCTAGCATTGAGGTACTGTACAGTAATAGGTCCCTTCTTAGGCGCTAGCTCAACCATGCCGTCAGTAGCCACTCTGGCATGCTGGACGATCTAGGTGACCAAAGCTTTATAGAGTAGTGCGGTGCATGAATCTGCATGCCGCACAGACATCATGGTGACCATGACTATGAAGCCATAATCGATGGCGGCCTCGGTCAAGAGAGCATAGAGGCATCGAGCCCTATCCATGGTGATCAGCGTGAGGCTCAGCATCGGGAGTACACGGCTCATCACCACTGGAAGCTGCCCTCTCCCTTGGTCTCCATCTGATGAGGGCGTCCCTCTGCAAAGCACGTGACCATCTTGGCTCGGGTCGGGAGGTGGTCAACCGACTTGGGGTACTTCAAGTTGCGCACTCGTGGCGCTTCGGCAAAGGCGCTGATGAGATCAGGGGTCATATGAATCTCTGTGCCTCTGACCCAAGTAAGAAATGAATCGCCAACCCTCCGATGGATGTTGGCGTAGAACTCCCGCACCAACTTTGCTATGGCTGGATGGTGATCCCCTACCATCTCAGCCTAACCCTGGGCCTCTAACACAGCCCGAATGCGCAGTGCTCACTCATTAAAGTTCGTCACCTCGAGCCCACTCTCCACAGTGACTCGGGGCCCCCTATAGTCGTCTTTGAATCATAGGTAAGCCTTATACTTGCAGAAACGGGTATAGTCATAGAAGAAGTCGGCATCGTCTGTATCCGTGGCACTGTTACCCTCTATCACTGGGGCCTTAGGGCCTGGCTCGCCTGTTGGAGCTACTGGGGCCTCAGAACCCTCAGGGCCTAGTCCCTCTGTTGCGGCCTCCTCCATGTCCGTATCCATCCCAAACTCCGGGTCCTGGGCGAACTGCGGCTCACTCTGAAGTTTGCGCGATCGTGTACGAGATGAAATGGATACAGCCGCACTCGCTTTTGTTTGTACCATACCCCTGCATCGAAAATTCTAATTAAGACTATCTCTCACACAAAATTCTACCCCATGCAAAACCCATGCAAGCTATCCTACATGCCAAGATGAGGTGTAAGAAAGACTTAGAAGGCAAATAAGAATTTGTGAATCATTAGGTGGTTTTAAAGACTTAGAAGGCAAATAAGAATTTGTGAATCATTAGGTGGTTTTAAAGTGCCTGAAAGAATTAGGGCACTCGGATTTATGGCCAATGTCAAGGATCAAAGAGTACCTAGACAATTCATCGGGTGATTAGGTTAGGAATTTCAGCTTCAAGGACTTGGTATCTTAGAAAGTTGATACTGAAGTAGGAATACTCAAGTTAGGGCATTTTAGGAATCTCAAAATATTTGAGGTTTCAGTTAGCTAGATAGATATGAAGTATATAGCAATGATTTAGGGTGTATTAAAACAAGGTAGGCCTCAAAAGTCAAAATTGCCCCTTCTAGGAAAAGAAGGGCATTTTGGTCATTATGGGATTCGGTCATGATTTCAAGGTCGGGTTCGTGAACTAAGTTCCTGGTAAGAGAGTCTATGGTTACCATTTGATAAACAAGGTGGTTTTGGTTTTACGGAATTGATTCTAGGGCAAAAACCCTATCCTTAGGGGTGAGGGGTATTTTGGTAATTTTACAAACTTGGGCAAAATTCCGAACTTAAGTGTCGAGATAGTAGATCGGGGTTCCAATTACGATTATTGGGTTTTAATTGGTCCAAATGACCCAATGTAACCCTCAAAATTGACAAAATCCGAATTTAGGCAAAAATCCCTAAATTCAAGAACTAGGTTTTTTTTTTTTTTTTTTTTAATCAATCAATTTTGGCCAACGGGTGGTATGGGTTTTGTTCCTAAGTCATCATGGAAGAGATTAGGCTTCAATCCATGCATCCATTGCATGAGAAAATTGAAGAAATTCAAGGGTTTCGAATTTTCAGACAAATTCCCAAAATTCGAAAAAACTACAATCTAATATGCTAAAATGCAAGAATACACCCCTATTCATCCTAAAATGTGGTCCTAGTTCACAACCAAGCCAGATATATGCAGATTATGCAAGAAATTCAAAGTTTAAAACTCAAAACCCTAAGTTGCAAAAATTGGGAAAAACGTGGAAAAATTGCATACCTTGAGTTTAATCCGAATACGAACTTGAAAACCCTTTGGAATCACAGAGACTTGGCCGAAAATCCATTCTAAGGCGTTTAGGGTTGGAGAAAAATGAGAGAAAACCAAATGAATAGTGTTTGGGGTAAGTTCGTCTGTTTTTAAAAACACTGGGTTAATGGCATACATCTGCTTAACCCCAATTTATTATTATTTTTTTTTGAAAGCTTTTAGAAATTTTGCAAGGCTCGGAAAATAACAGTTAAGAGTAAACGAGGCATGTCAAAATGATTTTATTCCTCTAAAATTCAGGGCACAGTGAAAATTCCTTTGTGCCCTACAATCAACCCCAGATGCCCCAAACGCAAAACTCACCACTACTAATGGTGAGGGAAAACCTAGCTATCTAACATCTATGGATTACTGCCCCAGACCTATCATTCCTCGGACGAGCCCTCAGATGGGTCTTCCTTATCCTTAACTAGTGCCTTGTAGTCCTTGTTGATACTAGAGAGAAATGTAGTCATTTGACGATCAAATCCTTCTCGTAATTGCTCCTATCTTCAGCAATCGGATTTCTTCTAGTTCCATTTGGGCGTGATAATAGCTAAATATTACATATTTGGACCCCTTAATTTCCATTAGTTAATCCTTTAGCTGTGTCGTTATCTAATGCTTTGTGTTAGATTTGTGTTTTAGTGTTTTGTAGGTTGCTGAAGAGAAATTGCATCTTAAAAGTAGAAAATTGCAAAGTCTTGGAATAAAGCATACTTTGAGAAAACCTAGAAGATGTGGTTAAGTTTGACCAAATCAAAGGAAGGATAAAATCGAAATTTCCCTTAATGGAGATAAATTCGGATTGGATTCAAATTCAGATTCTGCATATGTTTCAGTGTTTTGACCATAACTTTCTGCTCAAATATTGGATTGAGGTGATTCAAACGGCACTGGAAAGCAAGTTCAAAATTCCACAATTTATTGGGAAATAAGATTTTCCTAATTCGGACGTTTACTATGCCAAAATCATCTCGCAATATGAGAACGCAAATTTGAGCGAATCTTATCCGGATTTCAGACTTCTATTTTGACTGGGAGACTGACCTCCGAATTATCTAGGTTTACTAGGGCTTCTAGGACTTCTCTAAGCCTATAAATAAACCTCTTTGCAGTCAAGAAAGGATATACAAGCCTGGAGACAAAAATTCACAACTTCTCTTTAGTTTAGTTTTTCTGTAATTTAGGATTTATTTTTATGTCGGGCTAACCCCCAACTAAGGTTGGGAATGAAGCCTCACCGTTGAAGAACAACACTACTATTATGTAAGTTTTTATCGATATGATTTTATAGAGTTTATTATTTCAATTGTTTTACTCCTAATTAATTATGTGGAGTGATTCTTGGATATCTCTTGTGATTCAAGGATACATGTGATGATTTGAGATAATTTCATATGATTGATTGCTTGGTTTTTAACTCATAAAAATTGGATATCCCTTGTGATTTGTTCTACGGATACATCTGGTGTTTCAATTAGATTTGGATTCCTTTTGTGATTTGATCAATGAATGGATACATGGGATGCTTTTGATTAATTATTTGAAGCGTAGTAAAACATATCTAAGATTTTGTATTTGTGAGAACTTCATATTGATATTAATGAGCATAGAGTATGTTGTTATGAAGCGGTGAGTGTGAATTCCCAAACCTTAGTAACTTTATCTTTTATTTTTATTTTATTTATTTTATGTTTAGTATTTTAGTTTTCAAAACCAAATTCAAAACCTCTTTTGGAACTAGATTAGGATTAAATTAGTTTAGATTTAAATTTGCTTTCAAAAATACAATTCCCTGTGGGTTCGACCTCGCACTTGCAAAACCATTATATTGCAAACGATTCGTGCGCTTGCGAGTACATTTATTTTTGTATAACAGAGCGTATTCATCCGAAATATGAGTCAGATGAGCATGCATTGCTCGCTTCCTTTTGTCACTGAGATAAGGGTTAAACCTTCTGGGATAGGTGGAAAATCTCATATCGCCGAGATACTGCGATACTTAGGTACGTCTGGTTTCTTCTCAGTTGCTACACGTGCCTCCTTCCCTTTAACTGACTTAAGGATAGGCAAAGGCTTCGGATCCTAGTTAGCCCGGGTTGAAAAGCGAGGTTGGTATCCGGGTGCATAAGGTCCAAACTCAGTTGGCCATTCGTGAATAGTCGGTCGACGCCTACAACCATCACGCATTTGAGTATGAAGCAGGGTTAGGTGCCTGTAACGCAGAACAGGCGATCCCGTTCATCCCAAGTCAAACAATCAAATAGGCCGTTACAGTGGCTTGCACCCACAAACAAGGGAACTAAACATATCCTATGCTCCAGTTCTTTAAGATCAAACCTAGATACTACATCCTATTCTCAGATTTACAGCTATGGTTGGCAAGACCATATGCTTTGATACCATATTGTAACTCCATCAAAATTAGCCTCAGCTAATCTGGTGGAGTCACTAGCAATTTACCCATTTAAGCCAACTTGTGACCAAACGGGAAATCACCCTTATAAAATTGTCAGAGTAAATGCAAGGGAAGGTGAATAAATCTAAGTCACTATAATTCATCAAGTAAGAACATAAAACTACTAAATAGTAAAGACAAACTTGTAATTATAAAAAAAGTCTAACCAGTCAGACAGTAGCATTTCTTGCCACTCCCATAGCAACAACCAGGTTATCTAGAGAATAATAACCGTGTAAGTCTAACGATTTAGTAAGTAAACTTTACACATAGGTACTACATGAGCCCAATTTATGAAAGTAAACGTGCAATTTGAGTAACAACCAAAAGAGGGCATTACCTCCGTTAATACACCATTTAGTAGGTTTTAAGGTTTTCAAAGCTTATGGTGCAGAATCGGTGATAATTGCCTAATTGTTTTAATGCAAAAAAAGCAAATGCAGTATAAGTCATAACTCCCATACATAGTCTACCCGAGATATTACCCTTTCTTAGCAGGGTTGATGCTGTCCCGAGAAACCTATAGTACAATGCCACTACCCCAACCATTTCACAACATACCGTACATAACATTAGTAGCACGATCGAGTTCGACTTCGAGTGGCTCACACCAACTAATGACATCTGTCCTATAGTGACCGAACCATTGGGAATGGTTGCATCAAGGTCACAGAACCAATGGATCCAAAGCTCTCATATAACACACACTGTTAATCATAATATGCAGTCTATATAGTAAGCCCATGGCCGTTCATACTGCACGTACCGGCATACCATGTCTGATGATGCATCTTAATAGTTAATTAATAATACAATTACCAAGTAATTATAGAAAGTAGGCATGCTCATATCATACTCGTGGTCAGTCAACTGATATATCCCACGTTTTACGTAAAAAGGGTGTAAGTGTCTACTTACCTCGCACATTCAAGCGAATCCTCCGACGAAGCTAAGTCCTATCACAACGGATACAAGACACCGTCATTCTAGGCCCTATTTATCCTCAAAATGTAGTTAGGCTAAAGCATACACGTGTGAAACTAAAAAACTAGTGCTCTGCCCATTGACAGTAAGTCCGGCCTCGATGGCGTACGTCTGCTTAGAGTGTTAAGCACACCATTTTAAGATTCGAATAGTGCATGGTCCCTATAGCACTTCTAGACCTCTAAACCTCCTCTAAGCAAATAAAAGAATACATGCAACATAAGAAATCACAACACAATGAGATTTTGAAAGAGTCCTTTGAAAACATTATCATTTTTAAGAAGAAATTTGATGAACACTTGGAAAACTCAACAAGGCATAAAACAAAGGCTATAACAGTGTTAAATATAAGGGAAACAAGGATTACCCCGAAGCTGAGAATGGACATGGTCTCCCCTCCTTGGAAACTCTTCCTTGAAGCACTCTTTTTCACCAAACTCTCCTTTAAAATGTGGAAAGGGGTTCTGGCAGCCTAGGGGCACACTAGAGGGCGAAAATGGGTGTGAGAAATGAGAGGTGGGGGTGGCACACTAGACAGCTGCGGTTAGAAGTAGCTTGGCTTTGTCAGGGCTCTGAGCAGCCTCTTCCTCCACGACAGCTCGCCACTCTGTAAGGAGTGTGGCAAGGTTGGTCATCTGATCGGTCGTGTTGGGATCAGTGGCGGATCTAGGATTTTCACTCATGGGGGGCATTTTTTTATGAATAAACAAATAATATCAATTAAAAATATTAAATAATAATTGAATACAAAAAATGACAAGCTCTTATTTGTAGATATGCTCTTCAGATTTGATCTTTATCACTAGGATTATAATTGCACTTTTTTTCTTAAGAAATATCTCCGAGCAGATTTGCTAAATTTACTTCAATATGGGGTCATTTAGAATTTGATTGGAACTCAATTAAATCGTTGTTTTTATCTATAATCTCATATAACTACAATTATATATTTATACAATAGAAATATAAAATATATATATAAATTCATAAATAATTAAATATAAAAAAATTATTAAGCTCAATTAATAGCAATATAAAAATTAAAACAATCAATTGAAAAGAACAATCTAAAAATTTGATTACATATTTACTAAAATTTAGGTTTTTTTTTTTTTTTTTGAAGTGTAAATTTTGGCTTTTGTTTGTTTGCTTTATTTATTTATTTATTTTTTTGGAGAAAAGGCTTTTGTTTTTAATCATGTTGTGTTGTGATTTTTGAAGTATTTAGTGGCTTGGATTTTTATAGTCTTTAGAGTTTGGTGTCACAAGACTCTCAACCAAACCCACAGCCCATTGACATTTTAGGGTTTAGACATTTTTTTTTTCTTCTTTCCAAAGCCCACTTTATTGTTAAAAAGAAAGAAGCTAAAATTTTGTTTTACTTCATTAAGAGTCCAAATAGCAAGGACAAATTGGCCCACAAACTGTCCAAAGGTCACTAATTTAAACGGTGTGTTTAATTAAAGGACATGATTGTCAATTTGCCATCATCTTCTTCCTCCATCTTCTTCCTCATTTCATCTAGCATTCTAACCTAAACCTAAAACATCCTTAAATTGAAAATTGCAGCGGAAACACTACATCAATCATTTTCCCCTGATAACTGGGGCATAATCATAGGCAAAAGGGCATACTTATGGCTGAAAAGGGGGCATTATCACGGCTGAAGGGTATACAAAATTTTTTTACCAAGGAGCAAGGAGACTTTTTAGGGGTTGAGAGGGGGCATATGCCCCCTCTCGACCCCCCTTGGATCCGCCCCTGACTATATACTATATAATATCAAATTAAGTAATTGATATTAAATTCAACAATATGATACTTATAACAATAATTAAAGTATTAAGATTAAAGGATATCAAACTTGATTAAATAAATATGATCATAATTTAAATCATTAATCCTATTACCTGATTTAATTATTAAGATCATATGATATGACTATATAATATCAAATTAAGTAATTGATATTAGATTCAACAATGTGATACTTAATTACTTATAACAATAATTGAAGCATTAAGATTAAAGGACATCAAACTTAATTAAGTAAATATGATCATAATTGAAATCATTAATCCTATTATGTAATTTAATTGTTAAGATCATAATATCATATGACTATATAATATCAAATTAAGTAATTGATATTATATTCAACAATGTGATACTGATGCAGTGCGACTTAGTGGGCTGCAGAGAAGATCAACAATAAGCAGCGGATATGTAATTCTAAATCATGAGTCTATCAACAATCTAAGAACTCTTCTCAAAATCTAGAGTCTATTTACGATTTTAAGGGAAAAAGATGAAGAAAACTCGTCTGCGAGTAATTCTTATTCAACAAAATAATAATAATCAACAACTGCCTTGTTTGGAGGTTATAAGCATATATTTATAGCCACAAACCCTAAACCTATTAAAAAGATTACATAAATAACCCTCATAACCCTAAACCTGATAAACTACGAAATAAAGACTCCCAAAACCCTAAGACTACTAAAACAATTAAATAACATCAGGTTTAATAATTAAAAACGCGGAAAATAACATAAGTCCCCGTGTGCGATCGATCGCAGGGACGAGTGCGATCGTTCGCAGATGGGCAAACGATCAGGCGGTCGATCGCCCTTCATCGGTTGCTTGCTCAATAGGTTCTGGACATTGGGCTCGAGTTCTGCGATCGTTCGCTGGCGTGGGTGCGATCGTTCGCTAGCGTGCGCTCAATCGTGCGATCGATCGCAGAAACAGAGATGCACGATCTCTGAGTTTGATCTGCATCATCCTCCCTAGGTTTGAGAGAATTCGTCCTTGAATTTAGCCGGTCCTTTCCACGATCCTTCGGATGCCCGGTTAACTCATTCCACTCGCCCATCCTCCAGACCAACAAAACAACAACCCATACTAAATGCGACACTCTTCATCATCGACATACTTCGATGTTTGTCGTGAAAGCCCCACACACTATTTGTCAATTCTTTGAACTGGCCACATTTTTCTTGTACCTTTTCTCTCCCACGTGCCATGAAAATGCTCAAAAATGGATCAACTGTTACTTCCCTTATGAACATATAATTCTCCTCATCCGTATAAAATTCATCAACATCATGATTAGGAGAATCTAAAAATTCTTCAATGCCAAGGAAATGAATATACTCAACATCTTCTTTATTATAATTAAACACCTCACTTGAAAGGCCTTCATCAACCTCTTCATAATCGGCGATGTCATAAGTAGGCTCTTCTTCTTCCAATTGGTCATCTTCGTTGGGGTAGGGGACGCCAAACATGGGATGCAACCCATATTCTCCGTATTCTTCCTCTAGGTCGGATGCCACAGGTTCTTCAATTGAATCTTCTTCATTGACGTCTTCATCATAGGTTGGTGGAGAATCCCAATCTACAAACCCTTGTGAAGTATCTTCATCTTCAACGCATTCATGTTCGAACTCTTCATCAATGATTTCGGATTCCTGAAACTCTCCATCCACAGATTCTTTTTCCTCCTCCACATAATATGGATTCGGTGTATGGATTTGTGGTTGGCAGGTATGAGCCCAATTGGCCTGTTGTGGACTCCTCGCATCACTCCGTGTTTCCCGAAATACCTTCTTTTTGTCGAAATTTTTATATTTTCTCGTCACAGCCATAAACCCTTGTCTCCAATTTTGGGGTTGTTGGCCCATGGTATCATCTTGGGGCACGAAAGCGTCTATCATTTTTTTCAATAGTTGCTCCCAACTATTGATCTTCAATTTACCTTGTCGCCTCCTACGTTGCTTCAAATGTTGCCACCATGAAGCAACTACTCCCCGGAATGTGAGTGCTACCAAAGGGACTCGTTGTGCGTCGGCCACTCCGTTGACTTCAAAGAACTCTTCAACAGCCAACATCCAATACCAAAATTCTGAAGGTTGTAACACCCCTGGGAATTCTGGAATCTTGAGTTTGAACCCGTCCACCCACCGAGTGGCATGAGCTTGCGCATGGTGCTGACTTCCGTGCGTTCGGCGCTCCGTAGAAGGGTTTCTGGATCCATTCCCGTTGTGACGATACAAGTTGGATATTTGGGTAGGCGAGGCTTCACATCAATCCTCCAATGCCTGAAATTGATCCTCCTTGTATTGCCGGGTTTCAGCTTTAATTTTTCCTTTCGCCACCGCGAATTGCAGTCTTGGTTGGCGACGACAACCGTTCGGCCCAAGATCCATGTGCCGCAAACGAATTGCCGGTTGCTCCTTACGTGCTGTCTCCGTGTGTGCGTACACCTCGTACATGTCTGCAAAGTGGTTGCTCGTTTCCATTCATGGAAAGTGACTGAGCTCTGATACCAACTGATGTAGCGCGACTTAATGGGCTGCAGAGAAGATCAACAATAAGCAGCGGATATGTAATTCTAGATCGTGAGTCTATCAACAATCTAAGAACTCTTCTCAAAATCTAGAGTCTATCTACGATTTTAAGGAAAAAAGATGAAGAAAACTTGTCTGCGAGTAATTCTTATTCAACAAAATAATAATAATCAACAACTGCCTTGTTTGGAGGCTATAAGCATATATTTATAGTCACAAACCCTAAACCTATTAAAAAGATCACATAAATAACCCTCATAACCTTAAACCTGATAAACTACGAAATAAAGACTCCCAAAACCCTAAGACTACTAAAACAATTAAATAACATTAGGTTTAATAATAAAAAACGCGGAAAATAACATAAGTCCCCGTGTGCGATCGATCACAGGGACGAGTGCGATCGTTCGCAGATGGGCGAACGATCAGGCGGTCGATCGCCCTTCATCAGTTGCTTGCTTAGTAGGTTCTGGACATTGGGCTCGAGTTCTGCGATCGTTCGCTGGAGTGGGTGCGATCGTTCGCTAGCGTGCGCTCGATCGCAGAAACAGAGATGCACGATCTCTGAGTTTGATCTGCATCAGATACTTATAACAATAATTGAAGTATTAAGATTAAAAGATATCAAACTTGATTAAGTAAATATGATCATAATTGAAATCATTAATCCTATTATGTAATTTAATTATTAAGATCATAATATCATATGACTATATAATATCAAATTAAGTAATTGATATTAGATTCAACAATATGATACTTATAACAATAATTGAAGTATTAAGATTAAATCATCTCAAACTTGATTAATTAAATATGATCATAATTTAAATAATTAATTCTATTATGTAATTTAATTATTAAGATCATATGATATGACTATATAATATCAAATTAAGTAATTGATATTAGATTCAACAATGTGATACTTAATTACTTATAACAATAATTGAAGCATTAAGATTAAAAGATATCAAACTTGATTAAGTAATTATGATCATAATTGAAATCATTAATCCTATAATGTAATTTAATTGTTAATATCATAATATTATATGACTATATAATATCAAATTAAGTAATTGATATTAGATTCAACAATGTGATACTTATAACAATAATTGAAGTATTAAGATTAAATCATCTCAAACTTGATTAAGTAAATGTGAATCTATGATCATAATTTAAATCATTAATCCTATTATCTGATTTAATTATTAAGATCATAATATCATATGACTATATAATATCAAATTAAGTAATTGATATTAGATTCAACAATGTGATACTTATAACAATAATTAAAGTATTAATGTATTTTTTTAAAATTTTTTGACAATTTTTTGAACAATTTTAATCTTAAATCATTAAAAAAAAAAAAAAAAAAGAAAGAGAGAGAGAGAAAGCAAAACTACGTCGTTTTGCAGTTACATATATTTATCTATTTCTAACCCTAAAAGTTAAAACCCCTATTTGGCCATTTCTCTCAAACTCTCAGAGTCTCACGCTGCAGAGCCTGCAGTCACGCCGCATTTGCCCATTTCTCTCTCTCTCTCGCTCTTCAAATATCGACTGGAGACTGAGCAACCTCCCCCCAGATAGTCATCCTCAAACTCAATCGATCCCATAATTTCAAAGGAACAATCTTTGTTGGTCCCCATCAATTGGCCCCGATCTCTCAACCTTAAATCCCAGGTAGTATCTGAAACATCGTTTGGGCCTTGGGGCAGCGCCTCCCTCTTCACTGTAAGTCACGCCTCCCTCACTCTCAGACTCTCAGTCCCTCCAGCCTCCATCTCCATCTCCTCACGCCGTCGATTGGGATCTCCTCGGAGGAAGAGAAAGCCATCTCATTGTCTTACTTCTACGCATTCAAGGGTATGTCATTCTCTCTCTCTTTGGTTCACTTTCAAATTTGCTCTGTTTTCTGTTTCCATCTGTTTCCATATGTTTTTCTTTGCACAGCATTACATCAAGGTTCGTAAATGAAAAGGATGGTAAAGCATTGAGAATTATTCGAAAATGAAAAGAATTATGAATATGCATGTTTTTGTAAGGCATTGAGAACTAATAAATGCCGCAGATAATTAACTCATAAATCCAGTCTATCTAGACATGGAATTTGCTTACTAATATTTTCTTTTAAAACAATTGTCTTCAATTCCCAAAAAGTTTTAGCTGTGGATGTGGATTTTCACAAAATGGTTTCCCATATAAATTCCTAATAACAAGTTTCAGAGCCCAATTTTAATCACTGAAATGGTCTCCTTAGTTATAAACATTAGAAAAAGATCTCTCTTGCCGATTGCCCTTTTTTGGTTTTCTTTCCTTTTTCTCTCATTATACTATTTTTATGACAAAATTCAATATATATTTATTAAATATAAATCTGTTGTTTGGGTTTGTTGGTTCAATCAATATTTGTGTGGAGAATAAGAAAATTGGAATAAAGATAGGGAACTTGTGCACCTTCATGGCTTCGCAGTGGGGAAGATTCTGTTGTTTGATTGATAATCCATTCCATGAAGTTTTCTTTAAATATTTTTGGGGTTATTTACTTGTTGATCAATGTTTATTATGTTTGATTGATAATAAATGTTTTTGGGAAGATTCTGTTGGCATAATAAATAGTAATACATTGCAAGATGCCAAGATTACATTACAAGTGAATGTTTATAGGAATATGAATTACTGTTTGGTA
Source organism: Carpinus fangiana (assembly GCA_006937295.1). Taxonomy (NCBI): domain Eukaryota; kingdom Viridiplantae; phylum Streptophyta; class Magnoliopsida; order Fagales; family Betulaceae; genus Carpinus; species Carpinus fangiana. The sequence continues at coordinate 47,432 of VIBQ01000158.1, forward strand.
GAGCCTATGTATTAATCTAAGTAGGTTTTACAAATATAAGTATGTATATTAAATTGTCTATTGGTATTTATCTATTCCTATTGTATTAGATGGAGGACACTTTGAGTGATGCAAGTATCTCGCCAACGAATAACTCTCCCCCTATTATGGAAGTGCAAGATGTTGAAACCGTTTCCTCTGAAAATGTTAGAAGCTCCTCACCTTCCCAACAAACCAAAAAACCACCTACAAATCAATCTATTGTGTGGGAGCACTTTAAGAAAGTGGAACCAATTGACAAAGACAACCCTAAAGCTAAGTGTAATCATTGTGGCAAGTTGATAGGGTGTCACTATAGGAGAAATGGTACTTCACCCATGATCACCCACCTTACCCATAGTTGCCCAACATCTCCACTAAAGAAATCAAAATTACCCAAAGGCCAAACTCTATTGCAAATGTCACTTAAGAAATCGGTGGAAGGCGTTACTAGCAACCAATTGGGATTCCAGAGGTATGATCCGAAAATTTTGAGGAATGGATTGGCTGAGTATTTCATTGAGAGTGAGATACCTTTTAGGCATGTGGATAGTTATTCATTTAGAAAATGGATGAATTTAGTTGAACCTAGGTTCAATTTACCGGGTCGTAGTACTCTACAAAAAGATTGCTTAAAAGTGTATGAAAGAGAAAAGCTTGCGTTGAAGAGTGTTTTGCGGCGTAAAAGGATTTGCATCACTACTGATACATGGACATCAATTCAAAATTTGAGCTACATGTGTGTTACCGCTCACTTCATAGATGGGGATTGGATACTACATAGTAAAATAATCAAATTTTGTCAAATTTCCAATCATTCGGGCGAATCTATTGAAAAAATGTTAGAGAGTACATTGAGAGAGTCGGGGATTGAAGGTGTTTACACTATTACAGTTGATAATGCCTCGACCAATAAATTAGGGATTGGTTATATAAAGAAGAGGTTGAAGGATAAGAATTATGCTGTTTTGGGAGCTGAATTTCTTCACATGAGGTGTGCTGCTCACATTTTAAATCTTGTTGTACATGAAGGCTTGGATGAGTTGGGTGCTTGTATAGATAATATAAGGAATGCGGTAAAATATGTGAAGTCTTCACCGTCTAGGATAACAAAGTTTAAAAGTTGTATAGAGCGGGAAAATATTACATGTACGAAGATGGTGTGTGTAGATGTCAAAACTAGATGGAACTCTACATACTTGATGTTGTGTACCGCTGAGAAATACGAAAAAGCTTTTGAGCTACTGGGCGAGGAAGATAATCAGTTTATTGTTCCTTCTATTATTGATTGGGAAAATGCTAGAGCATTTATGAAGTTTTGAAAACGTTTTATGATGCCACATTGAAGTTTTCGGGTAAATGTTTATAAATTAGTTATTTTCAAATTCACTTTACTTTTTATTATATGTTAATTGATTTAATTCATTTTAGTTGTATTTACTTTTCAGGTTCAAATTGTGTCACTTCTCATTCATATTTCATGCAACTTTGTATTATTCAACATACATTGAATGAGGGGTGTCTTAGTTGTGATCCTATTATGAGGAGTGTGAGTCTTAGTATGAAAGAAAAGTATGAAAAGTATTGGGGGGATATAGAGAACAATAAGAACATCAACTTCTTGATGTATGTTGCTTTTGTGCTTGACCCACGTTCCAAGATAAGGGCGTTAACGTATTGGTTGACACAATGCTATGGGACTAAGCGGGTGGAAGATATAGTGAAAATGGTGAAATCCGTCATAAAACGTTTGATGGATCAATACAGTAAATTTAATGCTAGTTAGTCGTCTACCATTCAGGCAAATGTAGGAAGTTCAAGTGGTAGTTTGAATGTTGGTTGTGACGTCTTTGAAGATAGCGACTACCAATTTAGGAAGATGTTTTTCCAACATGTTGAGGAAAAGGATGATTTGGCATGCAAGTCGGAGTTTGATCGATATTCAATGGAAGAGTGTGAAAAGATAATAAAAGATTTTGATGTTTTAGGTTGGTGGAAGGTTAATGGGATCAAATATCCTATACTTGCAGAGATATATAGCTCGTGATGTACTTGCCATTCCTATTTCCACTGTTGCTTCTGAGTCTGCATTTAGCACCGGTGGGCGTGTATTGGATTGCTTTAGGAGTTCATTGTCTCCACTTACTGCTGAGGCCTTGATTTGCACACACAATTGGTTAAAGAACCGCCTAAGTGATGAGGAGTTGGAGGAGTTTTTGACAGAATTTGATGAGCTAGGTAAATGTTTATAAATTAGTTATTTGCAACTTCATTTATTTTTCATTATTTATTAATTGATTCTAGTTATTTATTCATAGATGTGACTCAACCTTCAAGTTCAAGTGCTGCTTCATCTTTTGCCTAGAGGTTTGTTAGTAATGAAGGTCATCATTTTTTGAATTGTCATATTATTTTAATTATAATATAATTATATTAAACACATTTTGATATGTATACATGCTTATGCCTTATATTATTATGTTTAAGTTTATAACTTTTCATCTTTTGATGTCCACAGGATTTCATAGAGAACCAAATGAGAGGAGAGGATTGATGAAGTTTTAATGTTTTATTTGTATCATTAATGTTTTATTTAAACTTCTTTAATATGTTGTGTTAAACTTTTTTTTTTTTAATATGTTGTGACAGTTGTGTTGAGCTTTTACTTTTAAATATGTTGTGACAGTTGTTTTGAGCTTTTTTTTTTTATATGTTGTGTTTGTTATTTTTTTTTTTTATTTAAAGTTAACCGGTTATGATTTAATATTTAATTTTTTTTTTTTTTTTTTTTTTTTTTTTTTTTTTTTTTTAAGTACAAGTAAATATAAATTTGGGGTCAAATGTTTTTTATTTTTCAATATGGGCTCTTTTTATAGTAATTGGGACAAAAAAAACACTAAAAAAGCCCAAAAAAAAGCTCAAAAAAGCTTAATTTTGAAAAAAGCGGTTAGCGGGCGGTTACCTATTTCACTAACCGTTAACCAGCCGGTTAACCGTTAACCGCTAACCGTTAGGCGGTTAGTGAAATCTACTAACTGTTAGGGCGGTTACGGTTAGCGGTTATTACCACTAACCGCTAACCGTAATCACATTGGCACCCCTATTATCAGTTGTGTTGTTTTCTTTCCTGGCCTCCACGCATACTGTTTAGCATTGGCGGTATCCTTAATTAATTAATTTGTACTGTTTCTTTTTGTAATCTGTCCATCTCTTCTTTTATAATAAAATGCCATTATTCCATCACATTTGTTGTTTTTTCTTAATTAAAATTCATTTCAGTACTTGAAGCATAATTGCAACTATCAATAAATTAACATGAACCTTTTTAATTTATGCCTAGTATACACTTAATAATATTACGCTTAAGAAAGAGGAAAAAAAATCGGCAAATCATGGTTTGGCGAAATTGGCGACACGGGAACAAATTGCCAAAATTTGGATGGAGGAGATCCCTAGCATAGTTCTTGATAATGTAACTTTAGAACAAATTGCTCTTTCTATTTAGAGTTTCCACAATACTCTAGATTTATTTGATGAAATGAAGAATAAGTTTTCAAATAAAAAAAATTGTACGAGATGGATTATCCAAATTAATGGTTCTTAATTAATTTGTAACTAACAATTCTAATGGCAGTAGCTAGTCATAGGAGAGAAGTAGGAACTATAAACCTGGAGCCAATAAATATAAAATATATGGAGGAGGACAAAGGAGAAATTATCCTCTCATTGTCATTTAATGTTGTGCATGTATCTATGGACCTAATTGTATGTGTCTCCGTGTTTGAGAGAAAATGAATATTAATAGGAGACAAGAGTTAACGGTATAAAGACTCTATATATCAATCATATTAAAAATACAATGTGCCTCTCACATTTTAAAACGAAATATCTTAGTTTGTTTCAGTTTATCACCAATTCCCAATTAAGCCCAATTGATGATAACTTCCAAAATTTCTTCCAATTTGCGATACCCAGATATAAGTTATTATAAATGAATTCAATACCATGACAGTTGTCGTTAACAATTTATTTTAAGACTTAGCTTTGTTCAAAGTAATTAAGCTCCCTTCCATTCACCACCAGTGGCGGTGGTTTAGTGGTCTCAAAGAAACATCCATGAGATCAAGACATGTACTAGCTGGTGTTGATTTGAATCTTTACAATAGAGAATTACTCACACAAACCTCATTAGTATTAGCCGTACTAGAAATCCACTGATACCCTGGTCAAGTTGAGTCAGACTAAGACTCAATTGTTATTGAGAGAGCGATTGCGGTTCCAGCCATTTTGGCCCCTCCTAAGCAATTCTCAGTAGGTACTTTCATTGTAACACACAGGTAGAGATTCACAGTTCATTCCCCCTTTTGACCTTTTAATTAAGAAAAAAAAAAAAGGAAAAAAAATTAAAAAAGCTCACTTCTATTCAATATGCGAAATTTGACCAGATCCCTTAGCTCAATTCTCGATTTTCTCTTACAAAGTCACATTCAGGAAAATTGTGATAGTTAAGGTATGTAACTTTGATAAATATACTTTACTAGAATTTATGGTGGGTTATAAATTATAACCAATCACTAAGGTCCTGTCTGGTTTGCGGATTAGGTCCTTGGATTGGACTAGCTAATACTAGTGTTAGCTAGTCCTTTGTTTGATAACATTCTATTCCTGGGAGTAGTCTATTCCTATGGGACTACTAATCCAATACATACAGGGTTAGCTAAGCCATTAAAAAATCAGTGACTTAGCTAATCTTTTCCTGTGGGATTAAAAATATCATGTAAAATTACCCAAAAAAACCCTATGCTTCTCACACCTCTCACAATCTCCATCTCTCAAAGCAACGTTTTTCATCTCTCAAAGCAACGATCTCCATCTCTCAAAACAAGGTATCTCTCTCCTCTCTTCTCTTCGATCTCTATTTTCTTGGTTTTTTCATTCTTTGTGTTTCTTGGATTTTTTTTTCTTCTCTTAGTTTTTTTTTTCTTCGTTCTCTCTCAATTTTTCTTCATTTTTTCTCAATTTTTTTTCGTTCTCTTCTCTCTCAGAGTTTTTTTTTTCCAAATCGCAGACAGTTTTTTTTCTCTCAAATTTTTTTTTTTCCTTCTCTAGTTTTTTTTTTTCTTCTCTCAATTTTTTTTCCTTATTCAGACGGAAATCACCTATATAATTGAGTTGCAATCTGAATCAGTTTTTCTTTTCTTCTCTCAGTTTTTTTTTTCTTCCTATTCTTGATGTAGTTTATTTTTTCCCTCTATATTGAATGAATACTTTTAAGTTCAATGGCTTGCAAGCATTTTGATAATTTCCAGATGCTTTTGTATATGTTCTTTTCTTTTTTTTTTTTTTTCCCGTTCTTCGTTCTCTCTCAGTTTTTCTTCATTCTTTCTCAATTTTTTTTTGTTCTCTTCTCTCTCAGAGTTTTGTTTTTTCAAATCGCACACAGTTTTTTTTCTCTCTCATTGTTTTTTTCGTTCTCTAGTTTTTTTTTTCTTCTCTCAAATTTTTTTCCTCATTCAGACGAAAATCACCGATATAATTGAGTTGGAATCTGAATAAGTTTTTCTTTTCTTCTCTCAGTTTTTTTTTTCCTATTCTTGATGTAGTTTATTTTTTTCCCTCTATATATATTGAATATAATGAATACTTTTGAGTTCAATGGCTTGCAAGCATTTTGAAAATTTCCAAATGCTTTTGTATCTGTTATTTTTTTTTTATTATTATTTTTGTGTGTGTGTGTCTTATTTTACTGGATAGGAAAATAAATTTTTGATTCTTTGAAGATGGTGATGCAGACAAAAAAAAAAAAAAAGAAATCCCACATACATGACATAATGAAAAAAATATACATAGTATAGTTGTTTATGTTTCAAAGAAAAAAAAAGGGTCCTTAATAATATAAATTGTATTCGTATTATAAGGGTATTTTAGGAAATAAGATCACAATACGATTCCATTCATCAACATATTGCATTGTACCAAATGAAAGAATATGATTAAGTAGTCTATTACAGCGTTACAACCAAACAAAGGAATATGAATAGCTAGTATATTCCTAGTGGTAGCTAATCCCAGTAGTAGCTAATCATTTTCCAATGGACTAGACAATCTACAAACCAAACGAGGCCTAAGGTTACTTTCTTGACATATTAGGGGTTTTTTGTTTTTTGTTTTTTGTTTTTATTTTTTTATTTTTGTTTTTGTTTTTTTTGTAACAAGACATACATTCAAACAACCAAGGAACCAAAGTTCTTACAACCAGCCAGCATGAGAAAACTCTTGCTGCGGCCCAAAATGCCACATAGTGGGCACAAAAGTTTGCACTTCTATGAATTTTTTTTGCTTCCCAACAAGTTGACCTATTAGTTTTGTTCTTCACAAGCATGTAGACATATATGGATATATAGGCTCGCCTTGTGTGCATGCATATTGCTAAGATTGCCAACTCAAAATCAATGGTGATTATTAATTTGTGTACCAATCTGACATACATGATTGATTTTAAATTTTAAATTTATAAAATAAAATATGGAAAACAGAATATATCATATCCATTTCATTTAAATATGGTGCCACTTAATTTAGAATTTTAAATGACGCGAGACCATGTACGTATACCATTAGATGCAATAAAAAAAATTAATTATGGTCAATAAACAGTGTTAATGTGTTATGGATGGAGTCAAGGGGGCATTAGAATATGTTTTAAAATAGAATTTTATTGAATAAGGATAGTTAGTTATCAATAATTAGGATAAGGATTAGTTGTTTTGTTTTTTTTTTTTTTTTTTTAATATTAAGTGTATCGATAGTTGGGTATTTGTTTTATATCTTATTTTATTGTATTATCTGTCTCCCTGCTTATTAATTGGCCAGTACTCGACCTGTATATCCTCGAACTTATCCAAATCGAGACTTTTTATGATATTTGGATCTAACCAAAAGTAGAAACAATAATGTACATACACCAATTTCTGGCTGTGTGTATGCATGTGCACGTGGTTGGTTGGAGTATTATAATTAGTTAATCATCTTCGATCAGACAAATTCATTAACTTGATGTAATCCAAACTAATTAAGTATCAAAACGTGTCAATGACTCAATATTCATTAATAACTTTTTTAAGACCGTCCCAGTTTTGGGCTATACGAGATTGGAGTAATTATATTATAATGAAAAGCATCATGATCTGCAAAACACGATGGAACCCAAATGGCGTACAATATGGTACCAATCTTGGCAGACGTATGTGCATTTGGTTGGAGTATTATAATTATAATGAAAATCAGCCGAAGTTGATGGAATCTCCAAATGAATTAATAAAACGTGTCAATATTCATGAATTACTAATTAAAAATACCCCTAAGATGGACTTCCACTTCTTTAATTGGTTGGAATCTTTTCTGCCTACTTTTTACAATTTTTTAGTGTAGAAGGCATCAGCCAAAATTAGGTTTGGAAATTAGTTTAAGCTTAGAAAAACAAGTTGAACTTAATTGAAGCATCATATTTAGGAACAATTGTAAATGCATGTTAACAATATGCAATCCACGACTGACAACTTTCTCGTCATAATCTCGTTAATGCAGATCTTGCTAGATGATTTCTTTTGTATTTCCAAGAATACTCACGATTGATAATTATTCATCGAGACCTCAAATCTAGCAACATTTTACTTGACAATGAAATGAAACCACTCAATGATAATTAGAGGATCCAACCTGTAAAGGTTTGAACTCCGAGCTACTAAAAGGATTCCCCCGTCCAGCTTAATGATTGGGCAGTGTATCTAATTTCATGATCATTAATTAATTAAACCAGGACTTTGTATGATAGATATAATTTGGATGTAACAAAGGGAAGAGTCTATATACATATACACACCACTTGATTAATTTGTGGCAGTATGTATAATGTATATGTGAATGTGGTTGGATTATTATATTTAGTTAATTAGTTATCTTCATATCAGCAAAATTTGATTGAATCAAAAATGAAAAACGCACGTATCAAAATTCATTAATTACTTAAAACTGAGATGGTGTTAGTACCAGAACTATTAATTTTTATAGTCAATCCTAATTAATTAATAAAGTACATGTCAAAATTGATTAAGTAGTTAGCTAAAAATACCCAACATGCATCGATCATCGTACTACTTTGTCGCTATATGTGCATGTGGTTGGATATATGGATGGAGTATTATTTATTTACAATTAATCAATCATCCTGATCAGCCAGCCCAAATAAGTTGATGTTATCCAAAATAATCAAGAACGTGTCAATATTCAATATATATATATTTGGCTGCATGCGTGTCATCAATGCATGTGGTTTGGATGGAGTATTATTTATAATATCATATATATAATTTATCAATCGTCTTGATGGGTGAGATGAGTTAATTAAGTTGATGGAATCCTAAATAAATTTAGAGAACAGATTTCAAAAAATTCATTTCACTATATGGACCAAATTTTCAACAATATTTCATTTTTCTTCATTTAACGGTTTTGATGGTGGTCGGTCACTTAAAATTTAAATAATATTTTAATATTTTTCCTCAATAAGGTTCTAGACATGAATGAAATATTTAATTGAAAAGATAGAGGTGAATGATAGCCGCTATTGTACGCATTAGGGCACCGGAGTTATTCCAAAGGTTGTTAGGAACGCACAAACCCTATCGAGAGTCGTCGGTAATTTTTTTTTAAATAAAAACAAAATGGTGTTTTTCTTAAGAATAATGACCATTTTTTAAAAAATGAAAATTTTTCTGAAGAAAAATACAATTTTTGTTTTTTTTTTGTTTTAAAAAAAAAAACAAATAAAAAAGAACCATATATAATGTTATTACTTCATAATTTTTTTTTATTTTTTCTATTTTAATAAGATAAAAGTTTGGTCGTGGTTATGTCTCTAAGTTGTGTCTCTATCATTCTTCCATCTATCATAGCCGAAACCCTCTTTTGTAATTGCCTTAAAAATGCGACATGTAGAGTGAACCCATTTTTTTTTAAAGACTAAACCGATTTTTTAACATATTATTTTAAAAATTGAACGGGTTAAAAATTGAAGGGTTCATATTTTTGTTCTCACTCTTTCTCTCATTTTTTCCTCTCTCTCCATGTCTCTCTCTCTCTTTTTTTTTNTGCGACATGCAGAGTGAACCCATTTTTTTTAAAGACTAAACCAATTTTTTAACATATTATTTTAAAAATTGAACGGGTTAAAAATTGAAGGGTTCATATTTTTGTTCTCACTCTTTCTCTCATTTTTTCCTCTCTCTCCATGTCTCTCTCTCTCTCTTTTCTTTTTTTTTTTTCAAGTCATTCACTCTCACTCCACGTCTCTCTCCCTCCTTTTTTTTCCTCTCTCCACGTCTCTCTCTCCCTCTCTCTCTTTCTCTCTTTTCCCTCCAAGTTTTTTACGGTCATTCCACGTCTCTCTCTCTCTCTCCACTCTCATTTTTCTCTCCACTTCTCTCTTTCTCTTTCTCCACTCTCCAATATTAATAAAAACAGAATCCATTGGCCAAAAAATTCAACTATGAGGTAATTATTGCTCTTAACCTTTTTTTTTTTTTTTTTTTTTTCTTATACCAACAATATTTTAACATATTCTAATTTATATAAATTAAACAAAAATTAATGAACTTTTTTTTTTTGAAATAATAACGGATACGGTGGATGATTTGATCTCAATTAAATACTCGTTGTAATTCTTTAACGGATAGATTCATCAAATGATTTTACATGCATGTTTATGATTTTTGAACTCTGTTAAAATGCGTTTGATTGTCAATTGTGTGTGTAAATTGCAAGAGTATGCTGTTTGATTTGGCGAGGCGGATTCAGAAACCTTAGTGTTTTTCTTTGATTGTTGTTTAAATTATCGTTTGATTTAGTTTTGTTAAAGTTGCACGACCAACTTCGAACTCAAGGAACTAGGTTAAAATAAGGTCAATTTATCTAGAAAAGTTGGTTTTTACACGAACACAATTCCCTGTGGTTCGACCTCGCACTTGTATGCGCACTTTACTGCATACGATTCGTACACTTGCGAGTACTGTATTTTTGGTACATCAAATTTTGGCGCCGTTGCCGGAGAATTGTTAGTTTTTTGTAAAAATTGATTTTTTATTTGAGTTGATTTTATTTTTCTACTAGTTAGTTAATTTTCTTGCTTTTATTGCTTGCAAGTTTGTTTATTTATTTTTTATTTTAGTTCCTGTTTTGATCTTAAAAAAAAAAAAAAAAAGGGGTTTTCTTTTGTGTTTTGGTGTCTGCTGCAGAGTTCGAAATTCAACCCCTGCCGAGAACGATCGATCGCACCCTAGTGCGATCGAATGCACTTGGGACCATCCTACACGCCTGCATTTGACAATGGTGAAATAGACGCACAAACGCACATGTTTTAGTTAGAGGTTTTGTTAGTCTAAATTGTTAGTTGTTAAAATTGTCTTGTTTTGTTAAGTGTTTAAGTTATCTTAGCTAGTTTTATTCTCTGTTTTTAATATTGTTTCTGTTTTTACTGCATCTTTTTATATTTGGTTTAGTTTGCTTTGTTTTTATTCACATGTTGTTGATAGGTTATTGTTAAGTAGTTTTTAGTTCATTGCTGTTTTGGATTTTGTTCCCTGTTAGTTTGTGCATATCTATTTCTGTTTTTGTTGAGTTCATAGTCCTTGTTTTGCTATTTTTATTCATTTTTGCTTACTTAGGTTATTGCTTTCTTAGTTTAGTTTGGTTTCTCATTTAGTGTATGCTTGGTCGGCGATTATTGAACTTAGAGTTAACACCTTTAGATCCCGA
>VIBQ01000159.1:0-58347 GCA_006937295.1 Carpinus fangiana
ACTAAGCTAACAACTACAACTAGTAACATAAAACTATAATCGAGCTGCATAACGACGTATTAAAAAGCTAAGGAAACCGAGTGTTACCTCCTTAAAGCAAAACCTCAAGAGTTCCTCCTCTGGCAACACCAAAACACACATGAAACCCCACAAAACACTCACAAAATGGCCTACTGGCAGCCTAGGGAAAAGAGGGGGGTTGAGGGGGGGATTAGGTGTGAAATGGGCGAGGGGGTGAGGGGGTATTTATAGGTCCAGAAAGCAGCGGACGTTCAGCCAAAGTGGCATACGTCCGATACTATTCCATAGCGGTCCAAAGGCTATTTTGTACGTCTAGGTATTACCTGAAGGGTATTCCAAAAAGTAGCGTATGTCCGGTACTTTTGGCGTACGTCTGTTGTACTATTCACAGAGTACAGCGTACTATATGTTAGCGTATGTCAGGTGGTCCCCCAGCGTACATCTGCCAAAAAATATAGTACGTTCGTGAAAAAAGACAAAAGTGTACGTCCGCCAACCCTAGCGTACGTTCGGGCTAAAAGACAAGAGCGTACGTCCACCAAAAAGTAGCGTACGTCCGCACTAAAAGACAAACTAGAAGATAAATTTCCAAAATGCCCTTCTGGCTGATCCTAGTGACCCAATGTCCAAATTAACCCTTTAACTAAGCTACTTATGCTTAGTTAAATATTTGGGTCACTACATTCTCCCCTCCTTATAAAAATTTCGTCCTCGAAATTTCGTAGCCCCAAAACACAAGAAAAAATAACAGCATCACCTTAACGTCCGTAGTTTTACAAGTTCTGTGCTCAGCCACATCCTTGGAAAAATCTTATCCCATTCATTCTTATAACACTGACCTTCTTCGTCCAATATAAAGCAATCCACGCCGGCATCTTCACAAGTTATAGCAAATCCATTTGCAAGTCACCAAGGGTGTCGTAGTCGATATTACCCACATTATATCAATCATCGCCAAACCAACGACTTCTACATACACCAAAACAAGCCAAGCCTGTGGGCATCTTTGACATGATTCCATACTTCCTAGCCGGAAGCAACTTTTCCTTAATTGACTACTCTTAGAGAATCCAAATGTAACGGTTACCCAAAATTGTAACAGATAGGCACATAACCCAAGAGAAATTAACCATAGGAATAAAATCCTTGAACCTCAATGTACCAACATCGTACTCAGTGTTTCCTACACTGTACCAGTCCTCAACAATCTCAACACCCAAGTCGAGTAATTCTTCATACAGTCCAGGTCGATGGGTATCCAAGCCATAACCCTATAGAGGAAAACAAACTCTTTTATACACAACTATCCCTTCAACCAAAACAGGGATAGGTATACTGTCTAAGTATAATCTTGAGAAAAGAGTTATTAGGTTTGAAGGTAAGGCAACCTTGTATGCCAACCTCCCCTTCCTCTTCAAATCGCATCACTCCCCTCATCGATGATGTCTTAAGGAACACACAATCTCCTACTCTGTGTTCCAAAGGCCATCCTTAGTTATCGGCATAACTCTTTTGCTGACCCTAGGATGCACTCATCCTTCGTCCGATAGTAAGCTAATGCACAAATTTAATTGTACTCATCAATTGCAGGAGTCGTTATGTAGTGTAGCGGGTGTGCAAGTGCGAGGTCGAATCCCACAGAGAATCGTGCTTTGTGTAAAAACCAATTTAAATCGCCTAAACTAATCTTATCTTAACCTAGTTCCAAAAGGCAAACACTTGGCGTGCATTAAATAAACACTAAATTAAAAGCTATAAAATAGAGAAATAAAAACGCTAAGGTCCCTAATCTACCTCACCACAATTTAATCAACATATAGGCATGCTAATTCACACATCCATCAAACAATTAGGCTAAAATGTATGTCCTATTCTCACGATAGTGCACACACCTATCGTACGGCCTAGCTCTATGCATGTTCTTTTACCTTTACAAAATCTAGTCGAATCATGCGATGTATTAACCCATAAATAGTCACAATGGATGTTGAACCGAAATCGAATCATCCGATGGGTCATTGACAAAAACGGATATTGGACTCGATTGAACCATCCGATGTAACCCGGATAAATCACAACGCATATTGGATGGAAAAACGATCCATAAACCACAACCAATCACAATCTTGTCACTAGATTGTGATTGAATCGAGCAAACATTAAATTAAATGACAGAAAATGAAAACTAAACACGAATATATATAAACAAATGCATAGTGAGGGAAATAAGAAACTAAAATAAAATGATTAAAAGCATTAAATAAATAAATGACGTTTAGAGGGTTTTACAGTAATGAACGGGGAGGACTTAGGCCACTGAGGGCGCCTCCAAGCATTTCCAAACGTAAAAAAGAAATGAATACAACGAGGTCCTATTTATAAGCAAAATTAAGTGTGCTGCTAGGTCAGGGGTGCGTTCAATCGCAGGTGGTGCGATCAATCGCATCCTTGCGTGCGTTCGATCGTCTGACGCACGTTCGGTTGTAGGTGCATCGTCGTGCAGTGTGTGTTTGATCGTTGGCGTTGCGTTCGACCACAATGCGTTCGATCGAACATAGTGCGATTGATCACACGTAATTGCCCACGGCTCAAGTGTTGAAGCGATGGAGCACAGGGCCGGCTAGGGCAACGCGGGGATTACGGCTGACATGGCGTGCGCTAAATCATGGCTCATATGTTCGATCGCAGTGTGCTCGATCGCACCAAGTGTGCTCGAGCACACTAGCAAGGGCTAAACATCTCTTAACTCAACTCTTCCCTTTAAGCCACGTTTTCACGACAAGGACCTACAACACAACACAACACTAAAACAAAACAAAACATTAGATATTAACAACACTAAGAGCCTAACAAACATAAGTTAAGGGGGGTCCAATATACAATATTTGACACCGATCATAAGCACTTGAATCACTTATGCCCCAACATTGTTTCCTTCCAACATTGTCTCGATACAAGGACAACTGACACTTATGTCCATAAAGTGCTTCGTAAGGTGGCATCCAAAAGTCGCCTGCAACAGCATCGATCAAAGGTAGGTACTATTACCTCTGAAGTCCATCACGCTAGCCCGTGACATGTCCTCCAGGATCTGGTTAGTCCGCTCTGACTGACCGTCCGTCCTTTGGCACTAAAATCCAATTTTGCCCTCTTCTCATCCTTGTATATCTTGGTACTTCCAGAATGTACAGTATACGGAGAATGATGAGTCTTGCTCAAGATCTCCTTTCTTAGTCCTTCACCTTCCAACACACTCATGGGTGAGCAACCCAACATCCTTAAGACATAACCCTTATGCCTTATCAATTGCCTGATCTTGGTGCACTTAGGGTCCTTCAATCGAGCAACAAGCAATCCTGATCCAACCACCAAGTTATACAAGCATGCAAACACACCCTCATCTATCACTTCTACTCCAATCCTAGTGAATTCCATAACCAACTAGGGTTGGGAAATTCCAAGAGTAGTAAGCTCCACCGTCACCTTTCTACTCAAGGCATCAGCTACTACGCTAGCCTGATCATAACCCTTAGATTAGCTCTAGCCACCTCCTTTGTCTCCACAGACAACTAAACCCGAGAACTCCTTAGTCCATTTAGGTACAGATAGATTCTCTCGAATCTCTTAACTCAAAAGTATCCCAAAATCATGTAATCCAATACAAGATCAATGGGTACAAGATTTGCTAATTGCCCTATGCCAGAATCCAAGTCCAAGAATATAATGCCTTAACATACTTCTAATGGGCAATGAACAAAATCAGGAATCTTATCATCAGCACATCAACAAAGTGTAACAAGCATCATGCACTAACAAAAATCTTAGTTAATGTTACACTTTTAGGTCCAAAACCCCAAAGTAAGTGCAAGTACAAAACAAAATACAACTAACTGATGTATGAGCAACATCTAGTAACCCAGCCCTTAACAACAAAATAAGGTGAACCCCACATGCCTTAAACAACTCTGATGGTTACACTTAACCCTTGTCCTGCCATCATTTCCTTCTAGGTGGACTAGTACCATTCCTTTTAGCCTTGTTGTAGTTCCGAATGAAGTGTCCCACCTTGCCACATCTGTAGCACAAATTCTCCCTTGATCTGCATTTCCCAAAATGTAGTTTGCCACACCTATGGCACCAATGACACTTTTCCTTCTTGGAATGCAACTCTCGGGGTGTACTCCTCCTTAAGCTCCATGAGTATTCTCGATAAAACTCTTTCTTGAATTGAGTCCATGGAATGGCCTCCTCGCTTCCTAATTCTATCACCAACGAGTTCCTCTTAGCATATTACCATTGCCTTGCTTTTCCAGAGAACTTGTAGGTTGCGTACTTGACTCTTTGCTCCTCAATACAGTCCATAACTCGTAGCAGCTCCTCCAAGCTCGTAAGCCACTCTCTCGCTTCTCTAGAGTTCAGGTTCCCCTTAAACATAGGGAAAGGATGCTTATAGAACTCCTTGAAAGAGCAACCTTTGCTTCCACTTGGAGTAGAGACTCCTTGTACATTGACCAAAGCTTCCACAAGACGACTTGCCATAGCTTCCAATGCTTGGGTAGCGTCCAGAACGTTTCTCATCCTTTCATCGGGTTGGGATGGTCTCCTACCATCATTGCTCCTAATGACGTCATGTCGTGGTGACATCTCTGCAGCCACAACAATCATCAGCCCCTAACTTCGAAACGTTACACCTAGCCTCACTCAAAACGTCAAACCTAATCGCAAACCTATCCGTACTAAGCACCTAAACCACTACCACCTTAGCCAAAGACCTAACGCAAATCTAAGCTTAAGACCTTATCTAGTTATCTTAGCGCAGATCAAACCTAATCTCCAAGGTTGCACCATCAAAGCGGTCCTAGTCCTGACTGCAATACCGTATCAAATCCCTAAAATCCTCAAGTCCAACATCCTCAAGATCATAGGTATCAAAATTTTGTATCCCTTGTATACATATAATTCATCCTATGCTCTGGTAGATCATCTTCTAACACCTTATAGATCATGTCCTATATTTTGCTGAGCAAAAAGCTCTAATGAATCCAGATCTAACTCCTAATGGATCCGTTTCTGTGGTCCGAAGAGAAACAGCTTTGATACCAACTGTAACACCCCGAGAATTAATTCAATGGTTCGTCTCCTAGCCTTGTCCCATTCAGAACAAGACCTCTGGGACCTCTACTCCTCCTTAAACAGAGGATACTAAGCAGCAAAAGTAATAAAGTATTATAAACATTAATCATTATATCAGAGCGTCTAACCAAAGACCATCATGGCAGCGAAAATCATACTACAACATCAGTACAAGGGATCTATGCTAAACCTTAATATGCAAGCAAGCATGCATCAAGCCCTAATGTCTACAACATAACTCAAAAGTACTAGTTACCATGAGTACCCGCTTAAGCTTGCAATAAGTCCTTAAGCATCTCCTGAATCGAATCCTCCACAAGAACCGGATGCTTCACGGTATCCACTATCTATAACAGCATAATTGTACATATGGAGAAAAAAGGAAAATAATACAAGGGTAAGTCCGACGACTTAGTGAGTAGAAATCAACATGACATACCCGTCATTAATTTGTGGATTCTTTTATTTACAAAGCACATGCAACATTATGAGATGACAGTTATTATGCTTGTGGTATATATATAAT
Organism: Carpinus fangiana; assembly: GCA_006937295.1. Taxonomy (NCBI): domain Eukaryota; kingdom Viridiplantae; phylum Streptophyta; class Magnoliopsida; order Fagales; family Betulaceae; genus Carpinus; species Carpinus fangiana. The sequence continues at coordinate 5,681 of VIBQ01000159.1, forward strand.
ATAATATATGCTTATAATCATGAGTAACAGTAATAGTTCAACCATATGGTCTACCCGAGATATTACCCATTCTCAGTAGGGTTGACGTTGTCCCGAGGGACCTGTAGTATAATGCCGGTGCCCAGACATTGCACGAAACATACCGTACGTAACACTAGCGACACGATCGGGTCCAACCCCGAGTAGCCCACACTGCTAATGACGTCCGTCCTATAGTGACCATCCATTGGGAATGGCTGCATCATTGGTCACGAGTCATTGGATCCAAAGCCCCCACACACGCACACATTGACCATAAAGCTAACATGTATAGTAAGCCCATGGTCATTACTACCGCACGTATCAGTGTACCATGTTATAGGATGCAATTAGTGTTATCAGTCTTTTATATGCACAGTTTTACAAGTCTCATTATTATCTTGTTAACAGACACACATTTTCACAAAAGAGAGTTACTCGTAGTTCCAAAATGTATTTCATGAGAGTTGCAAAATATGCATGTTCAACATCTATATAAAATACGTGCAACGCAGGAAAAGTAACAACAAAGCATCCACGTGAGTTTGTACTCACCCGGGCCGTAAAGTTCTTCCATGTAATTCCCTTGAGGCTCCATAACCTCGAATACTGAGAAAAGACTTAACATCAGTTCTATTTCTACTAAAGTACAACTCTATAACAAGGAAACAGGGGCTATGGGACGGCTGGTGAAAATAGGGTTTCCCTATCACACACTGACCGTATGTCCGGGCTTGGGTCTGTACGTCCACTGTGACACGAAGGGTCGTACGTCCGATCATGAGACCGTACGTCCGCTCCGACGTCTTTCAGGGAAAACGTCATTTTCTCTCCATTGTCCGCCTATTCTCCGACTCCTAAGGCCAACAAGGGCTACTTAAGGCCTCCTAACACAGATCGAAGCCTCTATGTAAAGATAACAATGCTAAGCTATCAAAACGCTAGCCTAAGGAAGATTAAAGCATAACTAAGCTAACAACTACAACTAGCAACATAGAACTATAATCGAGCAGCATAATGACTTATTAAAAAGCTAAAGAAATCGAGCGTTACCTCCTTGAAGCAAAACCTTAAGAGTTCCTCCTCTGGCAGCACTGAAACACTCACGAAACCTCACAAAACACTTACAAAAGGGCCTACTGGTAGCCTAGGGTGAAGAGGGGGGTTGAGGGGCAGATTAGGTGTGAAATGGGCAAGGGGGTGAGGGGGTATTTATAGGGCCAGAAAGCAGCGGACGTCTGGCCAAAGTGGGATACGTCCGATACTATTCCACAGCGGTCCAAAGGCTGTTTTGTACCTCTAGGTATTACCCGGAGGGTATTCCTAAAAGTAGCGTACGTCCGGTACTTTTGCCATACGTATATTGTACTATTCACAGAGTAAGGCGTACTATATGTCAGCGTATGTCAAGTGGTCCTCCAGCGTACGTCCGCCAAAAAGTAGCGTACGTCCGCAGAAAAAGACAAGAGCGTATGTCCGCCAACCCTAGCGTACGTCTAGGCTAAAAGACAAAAGCGTACGTCTGCTAAAAGTAGCGTACGTCTGCACTAAAAGACAAATCAGAAGATAAATTCTCAAAATGCCCTTCTGGCTGATCCTAGTGACCCAAAGTCCAAATTAACCCTTTAACTAAGCTACTTATACTTAGTTAAATATTTGGGTCACTACACTAAGCCTTTTCTAACACTTTTTGATTATAAGTTTACGTTTCTCAATGATTTCAATTGATATTTTCTTGTCTTTTGTTGTCATGAGAGGCTAAACCTTCAACTAAGGTTGAAGATGAAGCCTTGTCATTGATATACATGTATACTCTCGTCGTTTTATGCTACAATTCGATGTTTAATTAATTGATTGTTTGAAGTCCACCCAATTGCTTGATTTACTTTGTGTGATTGAGCGCCCTTTTTGATTTCATGCATAGTTAAATATTCTGTGTGTTTCGTTTGGGGGTATATCGAGTGATTGAATTGAGACTAATATCTATCGTGATCTATGGATGTGGTGGATGATTTGATCTCAATTAAATACTCGTTGTGATCCTTTAAACGGATGGATTCATTGAATGATTTTACATGCATGTTCACAACATTTGAACTTTGTTTAAAATGCTTTTAATCGTCGATTGTATGCGTAAAATGTGAAAGTGTATTGTTTGATTTGGCGAGGCGGATTCTGAGACCTTAGTGTTTTTCCATTATTGTTTTTTTTTTAAAAAAAAAAAAAATCATTTAGGTTAGTTTACATTTTTGCATGACACAATCAATGAACTTCGGAACTAGGTTAAGATAGAGTTAATTTAAATAGAAAATTGGTTTCTGCAAAATACAATTCCCTGTGGATCGACCTCACACTTGCATAAAACTATATTGCAAACGATTCGTGCTATTGTAAGTACTTTAATTTTTGTACACCAAATTTTGGTGCCGTTGCCAGGGAGTTGTTTGTTTTTGTGAAGATTGATTTTTTGTTTAAATTAATTTTATTTTTCTACTAGTTATTTTCTTTCTAAAATTTTTGTTTATTTTTATTTGTTTCTGTGTTGATCTCACAAAAAGAAAAAAAGGGAAAGGTGTTTGGTGTTTTTCTTGAGTTTGTTGCAAAATCTGGAAAAATCACCTATTAGTGCGATCAATCGCACATCAACTGTGCTCGAGCGTCCGCATGTAACGGGTAGCACCACTGACGGATCAGCGCATCTGCTCTCGATTGCACATTACCTGCGCTCGAGCGCACCTTTGCAGACTGCACCAAAACGAAAATTTTGCCAAACTTATGTTTGGTCCGTTTTTGTGAGTTTTTGTTTTTAATTTTTGTTGTTTTTGTTTGTTTTATTTGCTTTCCTTATTAAAAAAAAAATGGTTATTGTTTTATGTGGGATATTTGCATGCTAAAGAGTGAGGGTGAAGCATGAATTTTCCATTCTGTGATTTTAATGTTTTCCCTAGTTGTAGGACACCAGCTCCTACCAACTACCCTCAAAATTTGCACTCACATGAACCATGTTTATGCTACTCCAGCCCTTATCATAGTTCAGGTGATTGTCCATATTGGGGACAATATTCCAATTTTTCATATGGGCAGATGAACACCAACTTTCCCAACCAGGGTTTGAATCACATTTTAACTCTTATACCCCGAACTAGAATAACCATTTTGATCTCTCGTGGTACACTCGTGCCATGGGAAATTATACTCTCCAATCCGATAAACTGCACCATCCCGAATATCCGCAGTTCAATTACCACTCTTCCATACCTTCATCGTACAATCCTCCTCCTCAAGAGTCATTAGTGCAACATTTTCCAATTGCTTATATCGATGACTTAGAGGAGAGAGCGAACCAACTCATGGCAGCTAGGCGTGCCCATACCCAGCCTCCTTACACTCACGCACCTCATCAGTCATGTTCATATTGTTATCATCCTTCTCACCGGATAGATGATTTCCCATTCTTCAATCATTACATAATTGAAGCTAACAAATCTACACATGAGCATGCCCAAACCACCACCATACTTGTTAGTGAGGAAAAAGTTGTCAACAAGGTGGAAGAAAAGGATGAGCATATTGAGCCCCTGCCAAATTTGTCCAATGACAAGGAAATGAGTACTGAAGCTCATTCCTTTGTCACAATCCCTCTCTAGACTCAACATGAACCAAAAGCTTCATCTTTTCAATGTCTCGAAGAGCCATCTTATGTAGAGATCTTCAACGAATCACGCACACAAAGGTACAAATCTAGGAATAAGAGCCCCAAGAAGATCCTTCTGAGGAACAAGGTTAGCTACATAAGATGGCGGAACATCCTTCCAAAGGGCTGTCAAGTGTTAAAGAAGAAAGGGTGGAAGGGATCAGTTGGACACCCAAGTGATCGGGGAAAGTGCGGTATTTTTTTTTATTTTTTTTTATTTTCCACACTTTATTTTTTAGTCTTTTTCCTTTTTGTCATTTTATTTTAATATTATTATTTTATTTCTAACAGCAATTAACCTTTTGATGTTTGTTCCTGTGAGAAAAGATTGTTGTTAGTTGTTGACAGGTGTTTAGATGTTCAAGTTCAGAGGACGCCCTGACCTTTGCACACTCTGGTTTCCTAATCCCACGGTATTGTATCTCTTGACACATTGGGGACAATGTGTCATTTAAGTTTAGGGGTCTGAAAAAACACACTGTCTTTTTGTTTGTTTTATTTGTTTGATTTTGTCTGTAAAAAAATAAAAAATAAAAAATTGTGTTATGTTGTTGTTAAGCATGAGTTACACTGTAACTATGGTTGCATTTCATGGGTTTGTTTAACATCTTGAATACATCATGTAATTAGGACTCATTTTTGGCTTAGAGAGACTTCATATGTTTTGAGTTGATTATTACGAACACATTAGCATAGAGTCTATGAGGTATAAAATTTGAACGGAATTGTGTGTTATCTTAAGATTTGTTGGATGACTTGTTGATGAAATAACCTTGGCTTAATAAAAAAATTTTAAAAAAAATCAAAATAAAAAAAAAATCATCACTTTGAATTTTTCACTGAGTAACCGGATCTCTTGCCTCATTAAGCATTGAGTGTTTGCGTAAAAAGGTGTGAAATTTAGTTGGGTTGATTGTATGGCTAGTTTGGCTTCGTAACCTTGTTGACTTGAGTCATTAAGCCCTTAGGGATGTTTTCACATCCAGTGCCCTAAAACCATCTAGTTTGGGAGTCACTGGCCCAACACTCGTTACATAGATCAATTAGAAAGCTTAAGGGAGCCAAGCATTGCACAGCCTACACAAAATATATATATATAAACTTAAGCCTTGGTTGTCTTCATCTGATAGAACTCCTATGAATTTAGAGAACTCCTATGAATTTAGATTGAAGCCTCATGATTATATGTTAATCTCACTTTGCACTTAATAAAACATGTGATGTCTCAATTGCCCATTTGTACAACACTAGACTCATTTTAGCTTAAGTTTAGAACTAATTATATATCTTTTCTCAGTAATTGAGGTTATGAAGCCTCAAGGGGATTTTATGGAAGAGCCTTATGACCCGAGTGAGTACAAATCCACATGTATACTTGTTATTACTTTTCCCACATTGCACGGTTATTTTATATATATCAAACATGCATTTTTTGCAACTTTCATGAAATGCATTTTGGCCTACTATGAACTCACTTCTGCGAAAATGTATGTTAATCAAGATAATGATGAGACTTATAAAAGTATGTATGTAAAAGACGTGTAAGATTAACTGCATCATATGACATGGTACACCGGTACATGCTGGACAACGGCCATGGGCTTACTATATAGGTCAATTTTGTGGTCAAATGTGAGTGTGTGTTTATATAGGCCTTGGATCCAATGATTATTTCGTGACCGGCACAGCCTTAACGGGTAGGTCACTATGGACGGTACATTATTAGTAGCGTGGGCCACTCAAGGTTTGACTCAGTCAGGCTACTAGTGATGAACAGTTGCGTACAGTATCCGAGGCATCGGTATTGTATTACAAGTCACTCAGGACAGCGCTTATCCTATTGAAAAAAAGTAATATCTTAGGTAGACCATACTGTTAGACTATGACATGATTCTCATATTACATCATATATTATATTTATATTGCATCCATGATAAATTGTCAACTCATAATGCTACATGTGCTTTATTAACAATTGAGTTCACCATTTAATGACTGGTACATCATGTGCATTTATACTTACTAAGTCGTTAGACTTACCCTTGTATTCTTTCCCCTTTTCTCCATATGTACATCTATTCTATTACAGATTGTTTACAGAAGATGGATACTGCGAAGCATTCAGTTATTGTAGAAGATTCGATTCGGGAGATACTTGAGGACTTATTGCGAGCTTAGGCAGGTGCTCATAATAATTGGTACTTTTGGGTTATGTTGTGGACTTAAGAGCTTTGATGCATGTTTGGATATTAAGATAAAACATGGATCCCTTGTAAAGATGATATGTATACTGTGATTTTAGTTACTTTGATGATCCTTGGTAGATGTTATGGTTGTAATGATTAATGTTTATACAATCTTAGTGCTTATTGTTGCTTACTATCCTCTCTTTTTAAGGAGTAGAGATCCTTGAGTCTTGTTACTCGCAGAAAAAGGTTGTGAGACGAATTGTGGAGTTAGTAACTAGTTAATTAATTTTTTGGGCGTTACATTTCCTGTAAAAGCTTTTTCCTGTTACTATTCAAGTTGTACTTTTTTGAAAAAAAATTCTCTAAGATGTGTGTCTTGTGAGTTGGTTTTGTAAGAGAGGACATGGTGAAAGCTTCGAGCTATCCTTTCTCTTGTTGGTTTGATCTTTGTTCCACAATACAATGGTTCTCATTTATACATCGTGAAAGAGTCTACCGAAATGTCGGTAAGGAGATGCACTTCATGAAGATGGCCAGCTAGGAAATAAGCAAGGAGCTTGTTGTTCTTACATGAACGTTTACTAGGATCGTGCTCTAGCTCTAACAATCAAATATTTGAAAGTAAGCAACTAAGCCATTTCATCAAACACACAAGATGCACAATAGAATAAAAGAAACAAACACAACCACAACACAAGGTTTGTTTACGAAGTGGAAAACCCTTGAGCACCTCAAGGTAAAAACCACTCCGGGTAGCCAAACCCAGAAAACCCCTAAAAGAATATTCACAGTTAAAGAATAGACGATACCCACACCCTTGAGCACCTCTAAACTTAGAAAGAATGACAAACGTCTCATCTTGTCTCCATTGTGACCATCTTCAACAGTGACTTCCTTTATTGACCCTTCGGTAGACTTTCTTCAACAACCAACAATCAAAGACACCATCTTTAACATCATCAAGTGAGCAAGGCAATACGCCAAAGGCTAAAATGCCAAACAAGAGAAAGGGCAACTTTAAGCTATATCACGTCTCCTCTTGAATATCGATACCACCAAGACTCAGTGCTAGTGGAGAAAAGAGACTTTAGTGAAGAGAGCCGCTCAACAAAATAAATTCCCAAAGTCTAAAGTGAATAGTGACAAGAAAACTATTTACAGGAGTCCCATTTTCTTCATCACGTTCTAATAGGACACTTCCTGTTATGATAGAAAGAACAGATTCGTAGATCTGAGAATTCCACATCTTAATGAGAAAGTAGTTCTATTATGACAGGAAGAACAAATTTTACATTTTCGTCACATGTCCGGTCTTAATGCACTGGTTGATAGGAAACCAAGCAGTCCAACTTTGGTCCCATTACATGTCCCATCCTGACAAGATTCCTAATGAGAAAACAAAGGCTTCAATTTTTCTCTCGTCACTTGTCCAATTTTGATGACCTTCTTGACAAGAAAACAAAGGCTTTAATTTTGCTCACGTCACTTGTCCCATTTTGACAAGCTTCCTGACAAGAAACCAGGGAGTTCAACTTTTGCTCCAGTCACATCCTCATCTTGACGTAATTTCTGACAAGAAACCAGGGAGTCCAACTTCTGCTCTCGTCACATCCTCGTCCTGACACCCGTTCTTGATGAGAAACCAGGAAGTCCAATTTTGCTCCCCTTGCATGTCCCGTTTTGACGGCACTCCTGATAGGAATCTAGAAAGCTCTTTACTCAATCCTATTACATATCTCGTTATGACAGAAAACCAAAAAGCTCTTCTAAAGACCATAAAACATAGGGAACACCCCTCAAACAACCCTTAAGGTTTTACACATGCACAAACACTCAAAGTTTTAAACACATAGACATTACAAGAACAATCATTGAATTAGGTCAATCTAAAACTTAACATTACAGAGTTTAGAGATTCTCAAGAGTTGTGAGTATTAACTACTGTCTGTAATCTGAATTTTCGTATAGTGATTTCCCGAGTTTTGCTGCTCTGGAGTGGTTTTTCCCTTTGATTGGTTCAAAGGGTTTTTCACTTCATCAACAAGTTTTGGTGTAGTGATTGTGATGTTTTAAATTTCCGTTGTGCATGTTTATTTATATGATTGCATGATTTGTCTTGTGAATTTAGTGATTGGGGGTAGAACACGATCCTTGTATTCTTTCAATTTGTATCAAAGTTAGTTCACTCATGTTTAACTTACATCTTGAGTGCATTTGTAATCCCTTTTTCTCTATTTTGTCCATGTCTGATAATATTCCGTTTCTTGATGAGATTGGTTGTTTAAAAGATTTTGATATGTCCTCTGTTTCATGTGTTAGTATTGTAGAGTCTCATAATACATCTGATAGCCTTAACAGTGATTGTGTTGACCATACTTGTTTAATGGACGCTCTTTTAGATTCTCAAAATCTGCTGTCCAAGAAACTTTGTACTATCAATCTTGATAATGAATGTATTATGGATGAATTGGTCAGAATTAATTCTGAAATAGATCTGCTGATTTTGGATAATGAGGTGAAAAGAAAAGAAATCCATATGGTTGAGCAAGCTATTAAACATTCAACACGGAACAGGTCCTTCAATAAATGTTTATGCTTCTCCTAGTATTGACCAATCTGTTCCCCTTAGAAAGCATATTGATGTAGGACGTTTGTGTCCCCACCCTAAGAATAAATAGTTTATTTAAGTTTATTTTTATTTTATAATCATTTCCCCATGTAACGCCCCGATATTTGAATTAGCAAATATCGAAGTCATTACGCTGCAACTTTAGAAATACAATTTTACAACGGAATATGTATATATTTTTTTCTTTTTCAATGGCCTAGGAATAACTTGCACAACACAATGAGCTGACTGAAATACTTCGAGGTGATATATTATTTAATGAAAATAGAAATACAGTTTCATTACAACATATGTACACACTAGGTGTACCAAATATATGCCACAGATGACACCAAATTAATATAGTAATATTTGTCAAGTTCGCACACATCACATTATATAATAAAATCAATTAATATAGATGAGACTTGCTTCATAGATGAAGCATCAATCTCGTAGCAGATTATTTATCAACCATCAAAACCAATAAAAGGACCATCGTTCTCACTCTTTATTCTTGCATCAAGGTCTATGTAAATATGACATTATCAAGTTTACATAGACAAACAAGTGAGTAATCTATTTTCCTAGAAATAAAAACTAAAAAACTAGTTTGAGATAAAGTAAGACTAAGGAGTAAAATATATAATCATGAATGAGATGCGAATGCAGCATAGTGACATCGTAGTTTGTATTTTATAATAATCTTCCTTTAGACCTCTCGTCATGAGCTCTCAGCTCGTTCACGTCCGTTATGTCCCTCACACTTTAGAGTTTTATCTGTTTGGTACTGGCAACTACACCGCCCCAGCTTAATTATATATTAGGCATGTTGGACGGTTATATATCCCCATCCACTGAGATTCCGACAGTTCCTCGCAGTAATCCACCCAGCTTATTCTTAAGGTGACTATCTTATCAGCCCATATTATTAGACACATTATGCAACAGTTGTAATGCAAAATTATATCAATAAGACAAAATAAGAATTCCTATGACAATAAAACAAAGCTAATACCCAGTAAGTACATCCATACTTACACTCTTTAGTGTGGAATTTTGTTCCACTTCTGCATACAAATACATACATACAAACGATATTTATATATTAGTTCATTCTCAAATAATATCATTGTTTAAAGACTCTCATCTTTTTTATATTTATTTATTATCCGTCACTTCATCTTTATTTACTCATTTTATTATATAAATATGAGATAGTCACTTATAAATAGCTTTATTCATTTTTTTGTGACGAGGCTGATGGCCAGTATCACTAAATAAAAACTAGTATTATAATTAATATATATAAAAGATGACTCATATTTCGGGGATGAGACCAATGGTCCGTACCGCCAAAAATATGAATTAAAATTTAAATGACAATAAAATAAATGACTAAATATAAATACTGAATTCATATTTTGGGGTTGAGACCAATGGTCCGTACCGCCAAAAATATGAATTTAAATTTAAATAACAATAAAATAAATGACTGAATGTAAATACTGAATTCATATTTCGGAGTTGAGATCAATGGTCCGTACCGCCAAAAATATGAATTTAAATTTAAATAACAATAAAATAAATGACTGAATGTAAATACTGAATTCATATTTCGGGGTTGAGACCAATGGTCCGTACCACCAAAAATATGAATTTAAATTTAAACGACAATAAAATAAATGATTGAATGTAAAAGTTGTAAAGTAAATAATATAGATAATTTCATAAGCCTTTAATCAATTTGTCTATGCATTCCTATCATTAATTCCTTTATTACTTTATTTTACATCATAAGCTTATTAGGTCTTAAACAATTAGATGAGAACAAATAATACAAACAATAAATCATTATAATTACACAAGAAATACTTACCCAATAAACCTTGAAGTAGAACTCCACCAAATCTTCTCTAGGTAACTAGTTTAGAAAAGCAAGGACACTTGAACACTATGGAGAGATTTAGGCCATATGATTTTTGACTTAGAGCTAAGAAAGAGGATGAAAGGAGGAACAAGCAATCTTTACTTGCTAAGAAAGTAAAAGAGCTTAAGTGACAAATGAATTTACTTAGGCTTCTATTTATAAGAGAATGAATGGTTAGGATTAATTTTCACACTTTTGATCTAAGGGTTAATACAAGCTTCTATCTATAAGAGAATGAATGGCTATAATTCATTTTCATACTTTTGATCCAAGGGTTGAGATGTATTCAACCAAAACAATGAACCTAGTCTACTTTAACATTTTCGTCCAAAATGAGGGCAGTGTACTCCAATCCATTTTTTGATGTCCAAACGTACTCCGATTGACATGAAATTTTGAGGGTAGATAGAGGACTCCGAGACAAACATTTTCTATTTTTTGTTCGACTTCATCCGAGTTCGTTTGACTCTGTTTTTGACTTATACAAAGTTTCTAACTTAATTAGACTTTAACAACTTTGCATTCACACTTGGCCACTTGCCACATTAAATTCTCATGATATTTTCTCATAATCATTCTTACTAGAAGCCTTCAAGATTTCAACAAAAGTGGCTAGCCACGGTACCTTTTCTTACTAGTTTTAATCTTTATTAGACAGTATGAAAATTAAGACACTGCTTTTTAGGCAAAAAAAAAAAAAAAAAACTATAAACTTCAAATTAATTTTTGACTTCACCAAACATTAATATAAATAATGTATTCACTAAATTGGGTTTGATTATACCCATAAACATACTTATGAAGCTGAATTTGAGAATTAAAGTGATACTCAAAAGAGGTCAATAATCAATGTAATATATATCATTAACATCAAATAGTTGTTTAATATCGTTAACTCATATATCATTGCTCTAATTTATTTATTATCCTTTTAATCTATTTAATACTATTTCAATAAGAGTTTTAAAATTTAGGTCGTTACACCCCACCAGGAGTATATTTACCTTCCCACTAGGAGTATATTTACTCTTCCTACTAGAAATAAGTTTATTTTATTGTAAGGATTTTTTCTTCTACAAATAGGCTAGCTTATTTTATATAACTTACTCATTGAATTATTATAAAATCAGAGATTTTTCTCTCAAATACTTTATAGAATTTTATCTTTCTTTTAGTCTACGGGTTTTATCTTTTGGATAGAACACAAAGATGCTTCTCCTTGTAGAATTAAAGACTGCTATTTAATTAGTTACCTTTATCTTCCGCTACATCACATATGAACTCTTCTGCTGACTCGTTGGATAATAACAATGTTGCTTGCTATTCTCATAAGCCTTCCCTTGCTAATACTACTGTCACTTGTTTTTAGTGTGGGGTTCGAGGGCATTTTCATGCTAAATGTCATCTTTTGAAGCATAAAGGCTCCGGACCTTTAAAATATGTCTCTGATAAAAACACATAAGTTTTGTTTTGAAAGAGTTAGCGCTCAAAAACTCTAAATTGGATAACCTTGTGTTATTTTTTATAAATACCCTACCCTACCTCCTTGCTCGGAGCCACACAGGAGAGAGGCCTAGACGGTGGGAACTGAATACGCTTTCTCAAGTTTGACTGAACCATAGTCCGACCTAACCCCACTAAAGTATCAATGGGAATTCAATGTGGCTAATACTAATCAGGCATATGTGTTAATTTTTCATTGTGAAGATTTGAACACATGTCCTAATACATGCTATGACCACTTGAGAATTTTCTTTAGCTATTAAACCACCACCTTTGATGATCAGTTTTATCCATAGTTTACCCTCTATTAACTCACATCCATATGATATGGAGAAAAATACGCACACATAGGAAGTAATATTATTCATAAGCAAATATAATTTTATAAGTGTCCCTTTTTCTCCTTTCCTTTATTTGAATAGTAATATATATATAAGTGAAAAAGAAGTTATTTATTTATATTTTTCATTAACAAAATTGTAACACTAATTGTGTTAAATACCACTTTAAGATTGACAAAAAAGAGATATATCTAGTTATAACCTATAGTATAAACTAGCAAACTGTCATTCCATGAACAAAAGGTAAAAATCCAAGGACCAATTTAATATTCGTATAAACTAATGAATCATAAATCTTACCAAGCTTTTTCTCTTTTTACCTCATTTTGTTTTTGCCCCATTTCCCCTACTTGCAATATTTAGTAATTATTTTTTTTTTAAAAAAAATCAATAATTATAATTTGAAGGTGTGCTAGGTGTGTGGTGTATATGAAAATAAATTAAGAAATATGCTACGATGCAATATTTTTATATTTGACCCATATTTAGTGTGAGCGAGAATTAAAATTAAAATTAAAATTTCAAATTTCAATTATTCTTTTTATGTGATTATTTATTTACCATATTACAAAAAATAAACTAAATATAAACATCATTTTACACTAAAGCGTTTCTCATAAATTAATTAGGTTGGGTGCCCACGCTGAAAGGTACACGCGCCAAAGCATGCGGGGTCAAGTCGTCCAATGAAAAAGCTTCGCTCATTCAACACACAAATTGCCTCACGTGTTGCACGGATCCGTAAAACACTCCTCAAAGTCAAAAACGAACAGAAGTCGAATTTACAAGTTTACCCCCACCAAAAAGGTTCTCGTACAAATATGGAAATACTCGAGAACCGTATCCGTATGTAGACGGAAAGGAAGGATATATATATATCCTTAACCTGGATGACAAGGTATATCCCTTGGCTTCCAGGCTTCCCTTATCGCCCCCCACGTGCCCACGTGAAGTTTCCTTTAGATTTATAGATCGCTGAAAGAGGTGGACCACCACCTTTATGAGTGGGTTCCACAGGTGTCCGTTGCACCTACCGGACAAAGAAGTGACCACGAATGCCTGCCAACTCGACCGAGAAGAGTTTCTGTGTTGCCCCTGTCGTCCCTTCGCTTTGACAACTATAATTGTCTTTTTCTTTTTCTTTTTTCTTTTTTAAATGTTTGAAAGTGAAGAAATTAAAGAGAATAAACAAAACAAACACAAAGAATTTAAGCTTTAGAGATTATGGTCCAGTTTGATTTGTGAAATAGACCCAGTCGGTGAATAAAATATAAATTAGATAACCAAATCAATTTGATTACCGATCATAAGAATTTGATAATCTATTACAATTATATGTAAATATATTACATAGATTGAAAATATACTTTGAATATGTTTTTTTTTTTAACTAATATTTTTTGAATAATTAGATTAATTATAAGCCATTTGATATATTATGTCTTTACTATAATTTTTTTTACAAACAAACGTAACAATTCACTTGAAATTTATGTCAAAGTTAGAATTTTGGTTAAAGGAGACAATATTAAAAGATAGAATTAAAAGTATAAGTAATAAAATAAATAAATAATTCAATATCTATTTTGACAAATGCCATTAGATCACATGTTAACTATAAGTGCCTTGGAGGAGGGAGCAAATCCTCTCCCCCTTTCCCTTCTCCTCCTCGCTCCTACCCTGCTCCTCCCCTTCTGGTTTTTTTTCTTTTTCTTTTTTCTTTATGTTTGTAGGTGTTCTCTGACTAGGTCAATAACTTTGGCCTCTCTATTATGCGTTCATCTACCTTTCATTGTGTTGTGCCGTTCATCTCTTCTTTGGCCGTTGCTACTGTTTACTAGTTATTTATTTGTGTTTTTTGTTTTGAATAAGATATTTCTTTTCTCCATATTTACCCTCATGAGTGAGAATAAATAATTAGGTGTAAGAGGTTATTTCTCACGGCCTGGATATTTTGGTGTGAGTGGTTATCTCACACAGTTGGTTTAAATAAATTTTGTTAGGAAATTTGATGACCCATGTCATAGATCTCGTCTGCTCGGAGCAGATATGCTCTTTAATTATATTTGTACATATGTTAGCGGAAGATTGAAATCATAGATAGCACTTGATTGTAATAATTTTTGCTTATATCTATGATTTTGTAACCTCCTCATAGCATGTGACCATGATTTTGTAGAGTTTTATGTTTTGCGTTGTAAGAACTTTTTGCTTTTCTTTGTAAGACATTTATACTCGTAATATTTAATCAATGAAATTCTCATATTTCGTTAAAAAAAAAAAAATGAAAAACTATAAGTGCTTTGCCCTTGCTTATCACATCAGTGATTATGTCATGTGGTAGTCTACGTTTTAACCTGATTTTTCTTCATAAAAGAGAACATATAAAATCAAATGTTAATTCTCATTTGTTTAACCTAATTTTCTATATGAACTCTGTACTAAATAATAGTTACAAAATATGTTAAAGTATTGATTAATTTGATTAGACAAAAAAATGGTTATATACTCAATACTTTTGTTTTGATATTGATGTAACAAAAAATAACAGAGAAATTGATTAGGTAAATGATCTAAGGCCACACACTTTCTCTCGGAAGTGCTTCTATAGCCGTAGATTCATTTGGATGTTGTTGTTGTTGCTGAGGAACCCATCTCATTTCGATTGTTCGATCCCTTGTAATAATTTTCTCATTATTAATCAGGTTCTTATCAAAAAACCGAACAAATAAGGGCATGGGCCAATAACTATAGCTGCATAGCATATCTTCGAATGGCAAAAGCTTCACATTTTATATTCAGGTCTTTTTGGTACGTAAGAAATGTTTTTAGTGATTTTATTTCAGTTAAAATAATAAAAGATTTTTTTTTTTAGTGCATATCTACTCTAGTCAACCCTTTTAACATATACGTTACTTTATATATATATATATATATAGTTAGCTTTAAAATAAATTTAACTATAAGAAGGAGAGGCATATTCAAGAAATTAAAACAAATTTACTGCAAAAATAGACTAATTTAATGTTTAAAAAGGGCTTGGATTAACTTTATTTGCACGCTGAAAGTGATTTGCAATGAAAGTAAGTTATAACTGTGAAAGAGAGATATTGTGCCCTAAAATCATTTCCTACATCAGAGAGATTAGTGGTTTCCAAAGCCCATTTAACCGATCAGCCCAATTAAAGCTCACTGGACCAGTTCTAAACAACCCACAAAAGCCCAATTCTACTCAATTCGAAATCCACATCTCAGACCCAATTGACATCCTTTTTAAAACAAAAAACAAAAAAACAAAAAATAAATAAAAAATTATTTTTTAATTTTTATAAAGTAATGGTAATCACCTATCACATAATTAAGTATCTCAAATCTCTGGATTTTAATAAATGAATTATTATAAAGAAGTACTTATATTAGCCTTACTAATGCCAATTGCCATGGACCACATGTAATATCTCGATAAAAGCTAACCTTTTTATTAGACAAAATCTTTCCCGTATGAGCAATCAACAGAGGTTTTCAATGAAGAAGTTTAATGAGACTTGAAACACTTAGCGCTAACCTAATTACGTTTGGAACCTTTAGAAAGATAGAAGCTAAAACACTAACCCACAGGAGGTGGACATACGCTAGGTCTGGCAGACGTAAGCTGCTGTTTGTAGTGCGGACGTACGGTGGGGGACCACCGGACGTACGCTCTGCACCGTACTAGTGGTCGTACGTGGGACCACTGGACATATGCTACTTTTTGGGATATCCTTTGGGTAATACCTGAACGTACGAGACACCCTCTGGACCAGTGTGCAAAAACTACCGAACGTATGCTAGGGTTGTCAAAAGTCCACTGCTCTGTCAGAGAGTTGGTGGCGAACTTTTCCTATAAATAGCCCGCCCCTCCTCTCATTTCTCACGCCTTCTTCCTTCCCCTGGTGTGCCCCTAGGTTGCTAGAACCATTTCTTAGCATTTGAGTGAGAAATCTGTGAGAGTGAGCTTTAAAGAGGAGTTTTCGAGGAGAAGAGACCATGTCTATGCTTAGCTTCGAGGTAAGCTTTGTTCCTATGTATTTAACACTATCTTATCTTGTGTTTCTGCCTTGATAATGGTTTGCAAGTGTTCACTAAACGTTTTCCTAAAGATAATGATGTTTTCAAAGGGTTTTCTCAAAGAATCGTGATTCTGTGATTCTGTGATTCCTTACGTTGCATGTATTTGATAGCTTAGGAGAGGTTTTAAAGGTCTATGAATGCCATTAGGAACATGCATTGTCCGAATCTTAAAAACGGTGTACTTAACACACTGAGTGGACGTACGCCATCGAGGCCGGACGTACGGTTAGTGGGCAGAGCACCTATTCTTAAGTTTCACACTTGTATGCTCAGGCTTCACTACATTTCTAGATTTCGTAAGGCTTAGAATAACGGTGTCTTGTATCTGTTATAATAGGAAGTAGGTTGGTTGAAGGATTCGCTCGAGTGCGCGAGGTAAGTAAAAACTTACACCCTTTTTACGTAAAACGTGGGATATGTCAGTTGACTGACCACGCATATGATATGAGTATGTCTATTTTCTGTAATTACTTGGTAACTGTGTTATTAAATAAACAGTTAAGATGTATCGTAAGATATGGTACGCCGGTACATGCGGTATGAACGACCATGGGCTTATTATATAAACTACGTATTATTGTCAAATCTGTGTGTTATACGGGGCTTTAGATCCATTAGTTTTGTGACCTTGGTGCAACCATTCCCAATGGTTCGGTCACTATAGGATGGACATCATTAGTTGGTGTGGACCACTCGAGATTGGACTCGATCATGCCACTAATGCTACGTATGGTATGTTGTGCAATGACTGGGGTATTGGCATTGTATTATAGGTCCCTCGGGACAACACCAACTCTGCTGAGAATGAGTAATATCTCGGGTAGACCATATATGAGAGTTATGACTTATAATGCATTAGCTTTTTCTGCATTAAAACACTTAGGTAATATCGCTGGTTCTACACCATAAGCTTTGAAAACCCTAAAACTATTAAATGGTGTATTAGCGGAGGTAATGCCCTCTTTTTGGTTATTACTCAACTTGCACGTTTACTTTTATTAATTGGGCTCATGTCATACCTAAGTGTGAGGTTTACTTACTAAGTCGTTAGACTTACGCGGTTATTATTCTTTAGGTAACCTGATTTACTGCTATGGAAGTGGCAAGAGTTGCTACTACCTGACTGGTTATCCTTTACTTATGGTTACATGTTTGTCTTTATTACTTAGTAGCTCTACGTTCCTACTTGATAGATTATAGTAAATCTCAAATTTATTCACCTTCTTTTGCATTTACTCTGACAGTTTTATAAGGGTGATTACCCGTTTGGTCATAAGTTAGCTTAAATGGGTAAATTGCCAGTGACTCTACCGGATTAGCCAAGGCTAATTTTGGGGGCATTACACCACACGAGGGCTCGCTTGGCAACAGTACACGAACACTTATGTGGGTACCAGATTGAGCGCTCCTTGACCTTCTGTTGACGGCTGATTTTGCCCGCACATGCCACCTGCAACTCAAAAACCCTTGGATAAACAATACACGAGCACTCGACCCTATAGTACACGAGAGCTCGCACCTTTGCAGACTTCACTTGCAATGCCCTCAACTCCTTTCCCTCTATTTAAACCCACCCCCTATGCCTTTAAACCACCATTCTCCCATCTGAAGCTTAAGGGAAGATCTGTTGGTTTGGTTCTTGAGAGTTTGTGAGATTGTGAGTGTTTCCTTGGTGAAGGAGGAGGTGCCTTTTGGAAGACTTGCTTGTTGAGGTAACCTCTGCCCTCTTTCTCTGTGTTTTGTTAGGTGATTATGCTTTCTTATTTTCAATAGCTGACTGGTTGTTGTATAGAGGTGTAAGCTTTAATCTCGTTTTAAGTTCTCTCTTCCATTCAAGCTTAATCAAGATGTTGTTGTGATTGAAACAGGTAAGAAAATCTTTTTGTGGCCTTAGGATTAGTCGAGGAAGGCTTAGGAAGCATTTGGACCAAATGAGGTTTTACCTTAACCTCACTGGCCGAACGCTCGCCTCTAGGTATGAGTGCTCGACCAGGGACGTTCAGGGGAAGGCCTTTTTGGCCGAGCACCCTATGACCCTTGTTCTTGAGTCTCGAGTTCGTTTTAGTTAGACTTAGGACTAATAGAAGGTTTTCCACATATTTGGAGAACTTAGATCGTTTGGAGGAGTACTTGGAGAACTTGTTCGACCCAAGTGAGTTTTAACTCACATAATACTCCCCATTTATTTTCCCACATCACATGACTATTTTGTATACCAAAACTTGCATATTTACAACTTTCACGATATACACTTTATTGCACATGAACTCTATCATTTGTGAAAATGTGCTACTTAACAAACTAATGACATTGAGACTTGTAAAAACATGCATATAAAATACGAACAAGATTAATTGCAACATATGACATGGTACACCGGTATGTGCGGGATAACGGCAATGGGCTTTCTATACATATTAACTTTATGGTCAAATGTGTGTTGTTATATAGGCCTTGGATGTAATGGTTGGTTCTTTATCGGCATAGCCTTAACAGGCGGTCATTACAGGACGTATATTATTAGTAGCGTGGCCCACCCATGTGATGACTCTGATGGACAAATCAATTAACTAGTAATAGATCCCATGGCTCGCCTCCCAGCCCTGTCCCTCGCGGGACAAGACTTAGGGATTTCAATCTTTCTTGTTGTAATGAGAAAGCTGTAGCGGAAAACTTTACAAAGACTATGAGCATAAGAGATAGTAATTTGACATTCACATAACATGTACCAGAGAAAATATAACAACATCAACACCATCACATAGATAATCATCAAATGTACTGGTCATCAGCCCATCATCAAGTAGGGGTACAAACCATAATAAACATAACAACATCGTTTTAAAAAAGGATCAAAGGATCACAGCCTAGATCTAAGCTTAAGCAGGGCTAAAGAGATCAAAATCTCGATCATATTTGCACGAGCAGTCCCTCCATCTTCCCACATGGTCCTAAGCCAAATGGGATCCATGTCCTAAAAAATGACCCGAATCAGATCCTGTGCAATCACCCAAGTTTGCTTCGACGGCATCCTCTCCTAGTGCAGCTAAACTGTGTAAGTATTCATAATGATGGGGGAAACATAAATAAAAGGGTAAGTGTAAGACTTAGTGATTTTTAAAGCAAATAATGCTCATGCTAGTTTAGTAATGAACTTAGATGTTTTTATAAAAAGATGACAGTTTCATCATGACAATTTATATAATGAGTGACATATATATATATATAGTATATGCATATAATATAAAATAACAGTCATAGTTCAGCAGCATGGTCTACCTGAGATATTACCCCTTCTCAGCAAGGTTGACGCTATCCCGAGGGTCCTGTAGTACAATGTTGGTACCCCAGCCATTGCACGCTACCATACATAACACTAGCAACACAACCGAGTCCTACCTCTGGTGGCCCACACTGCTAATGATGTCTGTCCTGTAGTGACCGCCTGTTAAGGCTTCGCCAGCCACGAACAACCATTGGATCCAAAGCCTATATAATTCACACTTTTGACTATAAAGTTAACATGTATAGTAAGCCCATGGCCATTATACAGCACGTACCAGTGTACCATGTTATATGATACAATTTATCTTGTCAGTATTTTACATGCATGTTCTTTTTACAAGTCTCACTTTATTAACATATTAGCACAACGTTTTCTCAAAAATGCCAGAGTTTATGTGCAGCAAGTATAAATAGTGAGAGTTGCAAAATATGCATGTTTTCTTGGTACACAAAATAGACGTGCAGTCCATGGAAAAATAACATCGAACATTATGTGAGTTAAAACTCACCTAGGTCTAATAGCGTCTCTGAGTAATCCAACTGATCTGGGTTCTCCAAATCTGTGGAAAACCTTCTATTAGTCATACTTATACTAAAACAACTCTAGAGTAAGGAAAATAGGAGCTATGGGATGGCTGGTAAAAATGGAGTTCCCTGTCACACTCTGACTGTACTTCCGGGCTCAGGGCCGTACGTCCACTGTGACACTTTGGGCCGTACATCCTGTCTCAAGACTGTACATTCGCTCTAAGGTTTTCAGGGAGAACCTCATTTTCTCTCCACTGTCCGCCTATTCTCCGACTCCTAGGGCTATTAAAGACTCTATAAGGCCTCCTAACTCAGAATATAACCTCCATGCAATGTAACAACGCTAAGTTAACAAAATGCTAACCTAAACAATATTTAAAACACAACTAAGTGAACAACTACAACTGGCTACACAAAACAACAATCGAGTAGCATAACGACGTAATAAAAAGCTAGGTAACCGAGTGTTACCTCCGTGAAGCAAAACCTCAAGAGTTCCTCCTCCAGCAGCACCGAAGCACTCACGAAACCTCACAAACACTCACAAACAGTCTACTAGCAGCCTGGTGGCAAAGAGAAGTGTGAAGAACTGAAGGGAGTAGGGGGTATTTATAGCTGAGGGGCTCTACCAACTCCTTAGAAAAATAGCAGACGTCTGCCCAACCCTAGCGTACGTCTAGCACTTTTGCACAGCGGTCCAAAGGATGTCTCGTACATCCATGTATTAACCAGGGGATATTTCAAAAAGTAGCGTACGTCTGTATTGTCCCGTGTATGTCTGCTGTACTATTTACGAAGCGTACGTCCGGTGGTCCCCCATCGTACGTCTGCACTAAAAATAGCAGCGTATGTCTGCTTGACCTAGCGTACGTTCTCGCTACAGTCTAAATTGCCCCTTGAGTGGTTTTAGTGACCCAAAGCCCAAATTCATCCCCTTAACTTAGTTACTTATGCCTAGTTAATTATTTGGGTCACTACATTCTCCCTTCCTTATAAAACTTTCGTCCTTGAAATTTCTAAACAAATACCAAAAGAACAGCACTTAAAGAGGAGTAGAACATTACCTTCAATCCGTAGAGTCATCAAAATCATGCTCAGCAGGTTCTTAGGGCATCTCCTCCCATCCATTAACTGGCACTATGCCATCTTCAAATAGCTGCGGAAAATCACCTCGTAAGTCATCGAGCATGTCGTACTCGATGTTGTCCACACTATACCAATCCTCATCAATCTCTACCCCTAATTCCATCAGCTCACAGAAGGAGTAGTTCCACATGTAGTCCAGGTCGATTGGTATAGGTGCCATTATCCTGAAGAGAAAACAACTATTTCTTAGTCAACTATTATGTTGCCTAAAATGGAAATAGGTATACTGTCCAAGTATAATCTTAAAGAAAAGAGTCATACACAATCATTCAAACAAATGAAGATCGTGACTCCGCATGTCATGCTCTGCTTCCCACAATGCTTCCTCGACTCCATGGTTATGCCACAGTACCTTAATGACATGAATCATCTTGGTGTGTAGCACTTGCTCCTTCTTATCCACGATCTTCACAGGTTCCTCAACATAGGTTAATCCCTCATGGATTTCAAACAGCTTGTATTCCACAACTACATCGGGGTTAGCGATGTACTTCCTCAGCATAGACACGTGGAAAACGTCATGCGTCCCGACCAAGTCTGGGGGTAAGGCAATCCTATATGCCAACCTCCCCACTCTATGGGTGATCTCAAACGATCCAATAAATCGGGGGCTGAGCTTCCCCTTCTTCCAAAATCACATCACTCCCTTTATGGGTGATATCTTAAGGAACACACGATCTCCCACTTCGAACTCCAAGGGTCTCCTTCGGTTATCAGCATAACTTTTCTGCCAACTCTAAGCTGCACTCATCCTTTCTCTGATAACAAGCACCATATCACGAGTGTCCTGAATCAGCTTTGGCCCTAATGTCTGCCTCTCACTGACATTGTCCCAATACAAGGGCAACTGACACTTATGTTCCTAGAGTGCTTCATACGGCGGCATTCCAATAGTTGCCTGATAGCTGTTGTTGTAGGCAAACTCGATCAAAGGTAGGTACTGAACCCAACTACCTTTGAATTCCAACACACATGCCCTCAACATATCCTCTAAAATCTGGTTCGTCCGCTCAGACTGACCATCTATCTGAGGATGGAAAGCGGTAATGCACTTCAACTCTATCCCCATTTCATTCTGGATACTTTGCCAAAACCTCGAGGTAAAATGAGAGTCTCTATCCGAAATGATCGCCGATGGTACTCCATACAAAGGGACTATATTCTGAACATATAGTTTGGCAACTTATCCATCGGATCCTTAACCTTTATCAGAATGAAGTGAGCACTCTTCGTGAGACGATCGACGATCGACGACTACCCAAATGGAATCTTTCCCAATGGGTGCCTTGGGTAACCCCAAAATGAAATCCATAGCGATCTCGTCCCACTTTCACTTTGGTATAAGCAACGACTTGAGCATCCTCGCCGGCCTCTGATGCCCTGCCTTCACTTGTTGGCAGGTTGGACATTGCCACACAAACTTTGCAATGTCCATCTTCATATTGTTCCACCAATATGACTCCTTTCACGTCCCGGTACATCTTGGTACCTCCAGGATGTATAGTGTACGGGGAACAATGAGCCTCGCTCATTATCTCATTCCTCAATCCTCCGCTTCCCGATACACACACTTGCTTGAAATGGGTGAGCAACCCATCCTCCTTAAGACAAAACTCCTTTTCCTTCCCTTCCTTTAGCAATTGCTTGATCTAGGCACACTCAAGGTCTTCCAACTGAGAAGCTTTGATCCTTTCAAGCAATTCTAACTAAATTGCCAGGTTACCTAGGTGTACAAGCGTACCTTTGCCTACTACCTCCAATCCCATCCTAGCGAATTCCTTTATCAACTGGGGTTGAGAGATTCCAAGAGTGGCAAGCTCCACCGTTAATTTCCTGCTCAACGCGTTTGCTACTATATTAGCCTAGCCAAGATAATAATTGATCTCACAATCATAATCCTTGATTAGCTCTAACCACCTCTTCTGCCTCATGTTAAGCTCCTTCTAGGTAAAGAAGTACTTCAAGCTCTTGTGGTTCGTGCAGATCTCGCACTTCTCACCATACAAGTAGTGCCTCTAGATCTTAAGAGCAAAAACGACCGCTGCCAACTCCAAGTTGTGTGTAGGATAGTTCTGCTCGTACGAATTCAGCTGGTATGAAGCATAGGCAATAACATTGCCATTCTGTATAAGTACGCATCCTAAACCCTTCTTAGAGGCGTCGCTATACACCATGAAATTGCCAGATTCCGTAGGTAATGCCAACACTGGAGCAGTCACCAATCTCTTTTTCTGCTTTTGGAAACTATGCCCACACTTGTCCATCCAAATGAAACGAGCATTCTTCTTGGTCAGAGTAGTGAGTGGTCTCGATAGCTTTGAAAAACCTTCGATGAAGCGTCGATAATAACCAGCGAGTCCTAAGAAACTCCGAATCTCGAACACGCTAGTTGGCCTAGTCCACTCCACTACTGCCTTCACCTTCTTTGGGTCAACTGCTAATCCTTCACCATAAATCACGTGCCCGAGGAAAGATGATGAGTGCCAAATATTGCATATTTGAGCCCCTTAACTTATATTTGTTAAGCTCTTAGCTGTGTTGTTTTATAATGTTTTTGTGAGTTTTTAGTGTCTCAGTGTGTTGCAGGTCATTGACATAAGAATGCGGTTAAAGGGTAGAAAATAAGCACAAAAAGAGATAAGAGCTTTCCTGGCTGTGCGATCGAGCCTAAGAGATACGATCGAGCGCTTGCCACATTAGCTGAAACCCTAGCGTCATCGTTAAGTGCTGCGCCGAAAGGAACTTAAAGACCAACACTGTGATCAATCGCACTAGTTGCGATCGAGCGCACTATGTGCTATCAATCGCACTCGATCTGATCTGTCAGCACGCGAGAAACCCTAGTTTTCTTATTATTTATAGCTTTCTTTTCTTTTATAACCCGACGTTGGGAGGCGCTGTAGAGAGCAGAAACACAACTTTTGTCGTGCTTAGGCCTTTGTGAATGTTTTTCAATTGTAAGTGTTTGTTTTTCATGATTTCATTTGATTTTGACATGTCTTTTGTGATCATGAGGGGCTAAACCTTCAACTAAGGTTGAAGATGAAGCCTCGTCATTGATTCACATTTTCATTTTCGTATGTATGCTACAATTCAATATCTAATAAATTAGTTGTTCAAAGTCTTTCAATTGCTTGATTTATTTTATGAGATTAAGCACTTTTTTAGATGTTGTGCATAGTTTTATATTCAATGTGTTTTGTCTGGGGGTACATCGAGTGATTGGATTGAGACTAATATCCATCGTGATCTACGGATACAGTGGATGATTTGTTCTCAATTAAATACTCGTTGTGATCCTTTAAACGGATGGATTCATTGAATGATTTTTCGTGCACGATCACGACTGTTGAACGTTGTTTAAATGTTTCCAATATTGATTGTATGAGTACATGCGAGAGAGTATAATATGAATTTGGCGTGGTGGATTCAGAAACCTTAGTCTTTTATTTTGATTGTTGTTTAAATTCTTGTTTAATTTAGTTTTTGTCAACATTGCACGATCAACTGCGGAACTAGGTTAAAATAAGATTGATTTAAATAGAAAATTGATTTGTTTGCAAAAACACAATTCCCTGTGGATCGACCTCGCATTTGTACGCGCACTTTACTACATACGACTTGTACACTTGCAAGTACTTTATTTTTTGTACATCAAATTTTGGTGCCGTTGCCGGGGAATTTGATAGTTTTTGTTGAAATTGAATTTTTTTTTTTGAGTTGATTTTATTTTTCTACTAGTTAGTTAATTTTCTTGTTTATATTGTTTGCAAGTTTGTTTATTTATTTTCTATTTTAGTTCCTGTTTTGATCTGACAAAAAGAAAAAAAAAAGTGTTTTTTTTGGCGTTCACTGCAAAAGTCTGGAATTCAATCTCTGCCGAGCACGATCGATCGCAGTTAGTGCAATCGAACGCACTCGGGACCATCCTACGCACCTGCATTCGACAATTGCGAATCAGATGCACGAACGCACAACCAACGGATGCTCGAACGCATCCTTCGACGATCGATCGGAGAGCCGTAGTTAGCAGCTAAGCACCACCTTTTTGTTTTTAGCTTTTTGTTGAGTTATTTTTCTTTAATTATTTTTTGCGCCTGTTTTTCTTTCATAGTTCATTTGTTTTCTGTTTTCTTTATTTTAGTGTTTACTTTATTTTTCTTAGTTAGTTCATTTTGTTTGTCTTATTTTTGTTTTTATTTTTTTTTTGTTTTGAAAAAAAAAAAAAAAAAAAAAAAAACTTAGATCCCGACATTGATAGAACTCTTAGGAGAACACGGAGAGCAACCTTTGTGAGTGAGAGCAGAGGTGAGATGGGAGACCAACAAGAGAACATACTTGAGAATGCGGAGCAACCCATATTCGAGAATGAGGATGTGAGAGCGGGAAACTGAGAGCAAGCCAGAGCTTGGCACGTGGATTTCACTACATCATTGAGGGAACTGTTCGCACCTGTTGCGACTAGTTCCCATTCTTGTATAGTGTTACCACCCACCAATGCCACCCATTTCGACTTAAAGCCACATGTCATCCAACTCTTACCTTCTTTCCATGGACTTGATCATGAGAACCCCTATGGCCATGTCAAGAAATTTAAAGACATATGTGCCACATTCAAGTTTCAGAACTTTTCTGAAGAGTCAGTTCTCCTTAGACTTTTTCCATTCTCTCTTCACGATAGAGCCAAGGCATGGTTGGATTCCAACATGCCCAGGTCTATTACATCTTAGGAAAGCCTGTTAAGCAAGTTTTACAATAAGTTTTTCCCAATGTCTAAAGTGAACGAGTACAGAAAGGAGATTAGTTCGTTCACTCAGGAAGAGGATGAAAAGTTTTTCGAGAGCTGGGAACGTTTTAAAGACTTGTTGATAAAGTGCCCTCCACATGGATATGAGAAGTGGAGACTTGTTCAATTTTTCTACCAAGGGCTGTCTCAGCCCAACCGTAGCATGATTGAATCAATGAACGGGGGGGCATTCTTAAGCCTGACGGGAGATTTGGTGTACAAGGCATTGGACAAGCAGTCCGACAGCTCACAAGTTTGGGATTTTATGAGCTGTAGGGATAAATCTGCCCGCATCCCAAAGAAAGGGGGCATCTACGAGTTCAAGGGAGAGACTGAAATGAACATGAAGATAGATGCGCTCACCAAGAGGCTCGACACTCTGGCTGTAGGTCCATCCATCAATGCTGCCAACACTTACACTGTTGATAGCTATTCCAACTGTTCAAGTCCTATGCACTCAGCACAGAATTGTCTATCTGCTCCGGTATTTTCTGAGTACCCGATGGAACAAGCGAACGCTTTCAATGATTACAGAAAGCAGTCAGCTGGACCTTACTCAGAGACGTATAATCCAGGATGGAGGAACCATTCAAACTTTTCGTGGAAGCAAAATCGGGGAGGAGTACCTCAGAATGCTAAAACCCAATATCCTCCCGGATTTCAGGCACATCAGCACAATCAGCCTTCTTCTCAAGTGCCTGCATCTTCACCTCAATCAGCTTTGGAAGAAACAATGAGGACATTCATCCAATCAAATGGCCAGCTGATGCAAAAACTCCAGAAGTCTACCATGATCAATAGCCAGGCTATCCAGGAGGTGAAGAATGCAACTATGGTCAACACCCAAGCTATAGCAAAGATGGAGAATCAGATAGGACAAATAGCTAATCACTTGGGTGAAAGAGAAAAAGGAAAGTTCCCAAGCCAGCCCAAGCCGAATCCTAAGGCGTTTGCAATTGGAAATTCCTCAAATTCGGCGCACGGGCAGGAGCATGTGTAGGTGATTGTCACACTGAGGTCAGGGAGACAAGTGGACAATCATGTGGTGGACCCAGAAGTTGACCTGCTGGGCAAGAAGAGGAACGAGTGGCAACAAGGAGGAAAGAGATGAGGAGCCATCTACAGCCACTCCCATTGTGAAGGGCCCTCCTAAGTCTTTTGAACTTGAGGCACCCTACCCTGAAAGACTATAAGCACCCAAGAAAGGAGGAAAATTTGAGGACATTCTGGAGGTGTTCAAGCAAGTCCAGATTAACATTCTATTTTTGGACGCCATCTAGCAAATACCTTCCTATGCCAAGTTCTTGAAGGACTTGATCACTGTAAAGAGGAAGACGAATGTCCCTAAGAAGGTATTCCTGACCGAGCAGGTTAGTTCTATCTTGCAATGCAAGTTGCCCATCAAGTACAAGGACCTTGGATGTCCTACCATTACTTGCATGATTGGAGTCAGCCAGATTGAGAGGGCCTTATTGGATTTGGGAGCAAATGTTAATCTGTTACCTTACTCAGTCTATATGCAGTTACGGCTTAGAGAGTTGAAGCCTACTACCATGACACTGCAGTTAGCTGACAGGTCAGTGAAGGTTCCACGGGGAATTGTGGAAGATGTGCTAATCAAGGTCGATAAGTTTTACTTCCCCGTGGATTTTATTGTGCTTGACACAGAGCCGGTTCATAACCTAGGGAGTCAAATACCGGTGATCTTAGGGCGACCATTCTTAGCTATGGCCAACGCCCTAATTAATTGTAGGATGGGGGTCATGAAGATTTCCTTCAGAAATTTGACAGTGGAGTTGAACATTTTCCATATCAGGAAACAACCACTGGAATATGATGAAGTGCAGCAAGTGTGCTTGATAGAGGATATCATGGAAGAGGCTGTTGAGGAATCAAGCATGGAGGACCCCCTGGAGGCATGCTTTGCTCAGTTTGGAGAGGACCTGGACTTGGACAAGTTGCTTGAGCAAGCAGATGCGATGTTGGAGACTACTCTTTTGGTGAGTAGTGAGAAGGAGGAGACCATTGTTCCCAATCCTCCCAAGAAGGAACTAAAGCCTTTACCTAAAAACCTCAAGTATAAGTTCCTAGGTCCAGCAGAGTCTTTACCCATGATCATAGCTTTAGATTTAGTGGATGCTCAAGAGGAGAAGTTATTGGACGTGTTAAGAGAGCATAAAGAAGCGATCGGCTGGACCATTGAGGATATCAAGGGGATCAGCCCCTCGGTGGTAATGCACAAGATACATCTGGAGGAGAATGCCAAGCCATCGAGGAGCCACAAAGAAGGCTCAACCCAGCCATGCAAGAAGTTGTTAGAGCTGAAGTGATTAAGCAGTTAGATGCTGGGATCATATATCCGATCTCTGACAGTAAATGGGTGAGCCCAATTCATGTCGTGCCTAAGCGGGCTGGATTGACGGTAGTTAAGAACAAAGACGACTAGTTGGTGCCAACTCGTGTTCAATCAGGATGGAGAGTTTGCATTGACTATCGCAAGTTGAATGCTGCCACCAGGAAGGATCACTTCCCACTTCCGCTTATCGATCAGATGGTGGAGCGGTTGGCTGGGCACGAGTATTATTGTTTTTTGGATGGTTATTCTGGGTATAACTAGGTCCCTGTGGACCCCGAAGATCAAGAGAAAACTACTTTCACTTGTCCTTTTGGGACGTTCGCCTACCGTCGCATGCCCTTCGGGTTATGCAATGCACCTGTTACTTTTCAGCAGTGCATGATCAGTATTTTTTCTGACATGGTAGAACGTTTCCTTGAGATTTTCATGGATGACATCTTGGTCTTTGGTTCATCTTTCAATGAGTGTCTGCACCGTCTCACGCTGGTCTTGGTGAGATGCAAAGAAAAGAACCTTGTGCTCAATTGGGAGAAGTGCCATTTCATGGTAAAGCAAGGCATAGTATTGGGGCACGTCATATCTCATCGGGGGATTGAGGTTGACAAAGCACAGGTGGATCTGATTTCCAACCTTCCACCCCCACGTACGGTGAAAGATGTTCGTTCTTTTCTGGGCCATGCAAGATTTTACAAGCGATTCATAAAGGACTTCAGCAAGATCGCCAGGCCCATGTACAAGTTATTGGTGAAGGAGACCCCGTTTATTTTTGATGAGGAGTGTAAGCAAGCATTCGGGGCTCTAAAACAGACTCTGACGTCCACACCAATTATTCAGACACCCAAGTGGGGTGCACCTTTTGAGATAATGTGTGACGCGTCAGATTACGCTGTGGGAGCTGTTTTGGGGCAGCGTATTGACAAACTCCCCCATGTCATTTACTACGCAAGCCGAACTCTGAACGACGTGCAACTCAATTATTCCACCACTGAGAAGGAGTTGTTGGCGGTCGTATTTGCGCTAGACAAGTTCAGATCCTATTTGCTTGGATCTAAAGTCATCATCTACTCGGATCATGCTGCATTGAAGTATCTTTTTTCTAAAAAAGATGCTAAATCTCGTCTCATCTGGTGGATTTTGCTTCTTCAAGAGTTTGACATTGAAATTCAGGATAAAAAGAGTTCCGAAAATGTGGTGGCGGATCATTTGTTGAGATTGACTGTGGGCTATACCGAGGACGCCACCCCCATTTCTAAGACCTTCCCTGATGAGCAATTGATGCATATTGCTCATAATCCCGCACCATGGTTCGCTGACATAGTGAACTATCTTGCCACCGGCCTAATGCATTTACATTGGGGGCGACAAGATAAATTTAAATTTTTGGCCATGGTGAAATACTTTTTCTGGGGTGATCCTTATTTGTTTAAGTATTGTCCCGATCAAATCATTAGGAGATGTATACCTGAGCATGACTAAACCAATGTCATCTCCTTCTGTCATGATCATGCCTGTGGTGGCCATTTCAGTGCTAAAAAGACAGCTGCAAAAATTTTGCAGTGTGGATTTTACTGGCCCACCTTGTTTAGAGACGCTCATACTTATTGCACATCTTGTGAGCATTGTTAGAAGCTAGGGAGTATCTCTAGAAGAAATATGATGCCCCTCAACCCGATTTTGATTGTTGAGATTTTTGATGTGTGGGGCATTGATTTCATGGGACCTTTCCCGAACTCCTATGGCAATCTGTACATCTTGGTTGTTGTGGACTATGTGTCCAAGTGGGTGGAGGCCGTTGCTTGTAAGACTAATGATCACAGAGTTGTGGTCCAATTTTTGAGAGACACTATCTTTGCTCGGTTTGGTACACCTCGAGCAATCATAAGTGATGGAGGCAAGCATTTCTACAACCGGATTTTTGAGCAGTTGATGAAGAAGTATTTCATCACCCATAAGGTTGCCACCCCTTATCACCCATAGACTAGTGGACAAGTTGAAGTTTCTAATCGTGAGATCAAGCATATCTTGGAAAAGATTGTGAATCCCAATAGGAAAGATTGGTCTCTGTGATTAAGTGACGCACTGTGGGCGTACAGAACAACATTTAAGACCTCGATTGGGATGTCACCTTATCGACTTATGTACGGGAAGGCGTGTCATCTTCTAGTAGAGTTGGAGCATAGGGCATATTGGGCCATTAAACAACTGAACTTCAACTTTTCGAAGGCTGGCTCACAAAGGAAGCTCCAACTCAATGAATTGGAGAAGTTGAGGAGTGATGCATATGATTGTGCGAAGATGTATAAGGAACAGATGAAGAAGGCTCATGACCAGAGCATTTTGAGGAGATCTTTCGAACCTGGTCAGAAAGTCCTTCTCTACAATTCAAGATTGCATCTATTCCCAGGAAAGTTGAAATCTCAATGGACCGGCCCCTTTATCATTCGGTCAGTGTTTCCCCATGGGGCCATTGAGATTGAGGATCCCAAGAATGGTAACACTTTTAAGGTCAATGGGCAACGATTAAAACCATTCTTGGAGTTGAGAAGTAGAGAAGTGGAGACGACTGAGTTGGAAGATCCGAATTATTCAGAGTAATTGTCGTCTCTTGTGGGGAGTCTGGCTGAAGACTTTAAACTTAGCGCTTGTGGGAGGCAACCCTCATTATTTTTCTGTGTTATTTGATCTTATTTGTGCATTTTGTGTTGTTTTTATGTGTTTTTCAGGTCGAGTGTCTGCCGTTCAAGTTTGGGGGAGCATTCTCCTACGTTGTGCTTGACTTGCGCCATCCCTCTGGTATTGTATTTCTGGTCACATTAGGGACAATGTGACATTTTAGTTTGGGGGTGGGGTAGACATATCTGTCACTTTATTTGTTTATTTGTTCCAAAAAATTTTTTTTTGCTATGTTGTTGATTGATCTTGACCTAACATCATTACTGTGGATTGCACGTCATTGGTATGTTTAACTTGTTTAAACATTACATATTATTAAAAATCCCAGTGTTTGACTCATATGTTGGATTAAAGAGACCCCATGTGTTGGATAGATTTTTCACATGCACACTAGAATTAGGGTCCGTGGGGTATGAGATTTGACTTTAGGAGAGTGTGTCTCTAGAGATTTGTGGGTTGATGTGGTGAGGAAAACCTTGGCTTTCAAAAAAAAAAAAAAATCATAAGGTTGAGCTTCTCATTGAGTAACCGGACCTCTTGCCTCATCAAGCAGTGAGTGTTCACGTAAAAAGAGGATAAAGTCCAGCTAAGTGATTGTATGGCTAGTTAGGCTTCGTAGTTCTTTTTGACTTGAGTAATTAAGCCCTTAGGGATGTCTCTACATCTAGTGCCCTAAAGCCATTTGGTTTGGGAGTCACTGGCCCAACACTTGTTATATAAGTCGTTTAGAAGCTTAAGGGAGGCAAGCATTGCATAGCCTACACAAAAAAAAAAAAAAAAAAAAAATTTCAAGCCTTGGTTGTTTTCATCATAGTGCAGTCCTATGAATTTTTGGATACACATTTTCTTTGAGAATGATTGAAACTGCATGACCCTGCGTTAGTTCACTTTTCACTTCTTGAAGCATATGTTGTCTCAATTTTCTAGCCGTGAGTTAAATGATGTTTGGATGCTTGAATGATATGGTTTGTATGTTCAACTTGTTAAATTTGCTAATGATGTATGAACCATGTGTTCAAGTGAAAAGCTTTGTCTGTCAATAACATAGTGTTAATAAAATGTTTGTGGGTGTCATTCCTGAAAAACCCTCACGAGACTTCACTCGTCTTCTAAGGAATTCCTAGGGGTTTAAAAAGCTTGTTGCATATGCTAAATGCAACCGTTTTTCCCACGACAGTGGACTCATGTTTCTTGTTTTTGTTATGTTCTTCATTTTGTTTTGCTAAGGGACTAGCAAAATGTAAGTTTGAGGGTATTTGATGAGTGCCAAATATTGCATATTTGAGCCCTTTAACTTATATTTGTTAAGCTCTTAGCTGTGTTGTTTTCTAATGTTTTTGTGAGTTTTTGGTGTCTCAGTATGTTGCAGGTCATTGACATAAGAATGCGGTTAAAGGGTGGAAAATAAGCACAAAAAGAGATAAGAGCTTCCCTGGTTTTGCAATCGAGCCTAAGAGATACGATCGAGCGCTTGCCACATCAGCTGAAACCCTAGCGTCATCGTTAAGTGCCACGCCGAAAGGAACTTGAAGACCAACACTGCGATCGAGTGCACTATGTGCGATCGATCGCACTCGAGCTGGTCTGTCAGCACGCGAGAAACCCTAGTTTTCTTATTAATTATAGCTTTATTTTCTTTTGTAACCTGACGTTGGGAGGCACCGTAGAGAGCAGAAACACGACTTTTGTCGTGCTTAGGCCTTTGTGAATGTTTTTCAATTGTAAGTATTTGTTTTTCATGATTTCATTTGATTTTGACATGTCTTTTGTGATCATGAGGGGCTAAACCTTCAACTAAGGTTGAAGATGAAGCCTCGTCATTGATTCACATTTTCATTTTCGTATGTATGCTACAATTCAATATCTAATAAATTAGTTGTTCAAAGTCTTTCAATTGCTTGATTTATTTTATGAGATTAAGCACTTTTTTAGATGTTGTGCATAGTTTTATATTCAATGTGTTTTGTCTGGGGGTACATCGAGTGATTGGATTGAGACTAATATCTATCATGATCTACGGATACGGTGGATGATTTGTTCTCAATTAAGTACTCGTTGTGATCCTTTAAACGGATGGATTCATTGAATGATTTTTCGTGCACGATCACGACTGTTGAACGTTGTTTAAATGTTTCCAATATTGATTGTATGCGTACATGCGAGAGTGGAATATGAATTTGGCGTGGTGGATTCAAAAACCTTAGTCTTTTATTTCGATTGTTGTTTAAATTCTTGTTTAATTTAGTTTTTGTCAACATTGCACGACCAACTGCAGAACTAGGTTAAAATAGGATTGATTTAAATAGAAAATTGATTTGTTTGCAAAAACACAATTCCCTGTGGATCAACCTCGCATTTGTACGCGCACTTTACTACATACGACTCGTACACTTGAGAGTACTTTATTTTTGGTACATCAAAAGACACGCTATCTAACCAAAACTCGCACTTCTCGAGTTTAGCATAGAGCTACTCCCTCCGAAGCCTCTCCAATGCCTTCCGTAGATGCTCCTCGTGTTCCTCCAGCATCTTCGAGTAGATCAGGATATCGTCAATAAAGACCACGATGAACTGATCCAAGTAGTCATGAAAGACTCTGTTCATCATGTCCATAAAGACGACTGGCGCATTAGTTAGTCTGAAAGATATAACTAAGAACTTGTAGTGTCCATAACGAGTCCTGAAGGCTTTCTTAGGGTCACTAGGATTAGCTAGAAGGGAATTTTGAGAAATTGGACTTCTGGACCGGATGTATGCTACTTTCTGGCTGACGTACGCCCTTGTCCTTTAGCCTAGACGTACGCTAGGGTCGGAGGACATACGTTCTTGTCTTATTCCGCGGACGTACGCTACTTTTTGGCGAACGTACGCTGGGGGACCACCTAACATACACTGACATATAGTACACCGTACTTTGTGAAGAGTACACCAGACGTACGCCAAAAGTACCAGACGTACGCTACTTTTTGGAATACCCTGCGGGTAATACCTAGACGTACAAAACAGCCTTTGGACCGCTGTGGAAAGGTACCGAACATACGCCCTTAGGACCGGACATCTGCTACTTTTTGGCCCTATAAATACCCCCTCGCCCATTTCACACCATTCTTGCCCCTAAACCCCCCTCTTCGCCCCTAGGCTGCCAGTAGGCCGTTTAGTGAGTGTTTGTGAGGTTTCGATGCTGCCGGAGGAGGGAACTTATGCAGTTTTGCTTCAAGGAGGTAAATCTCAGTTTCCTTAGCTTTTTAATACGTCGTTATACTGCTCGATTATAGTTCTATGTTGCTAGTTGTAGTTGTTAGCTTAGTTATGCTTTAATCTTCCTTAGGCTAGCGTTTTGATAGCTTAGCGTTGTTGTCTTTGCATAGAGGCTTCGATCTGTGTTAGGAGGCCTTAAGTAGCCTTTGTTGGCCTTAGGAGTCACAGAATAGGCGGACAATGGAGAGAAAATGAGGTTCTCCCTGAAAGACGTCGGAGCGGACGTACAGTCTCGTGACCGGACGTACGGCCTATCGTGACTCAATGGACGTACAGCCTCGAGCCCGGACGTATAGCCCGAATGTTACAGGGAAACCATATTTTCACTAGCCGTCCCATAACTCATGTTTCCTTGTTATAGAGTTGTGCTTTAGTAGAAATAGAACTGATGATAGGTCTTTTCTCAGTATTCGAGGTTATGAAGCCTCAAGGGAATTACATGGAGGAGCTTTACGCCCCGAGTGAGTACAAACTCACATGGATGCTTTGTTGTTACTTTCCTGCTTTGCACGTATTTTATATAGATGTTAAACATGCATATTTTGCAACTCTCATGAAATACATTTTGGAACTACGGGTAACTCTCTTTTGTGAAAACGTGTGTCTGTTAATAGGATAATAATGAGACTTGTAAAACTGTGCATGTAAAATACTGATAAGACTAATTGCATCGTATGACATGGTACACCGGTACGTGCGGTAGTAATGGCATGTTAGCTTTATGGTCAATGTGTGCGTGTGTGGGGGCTTTGGATCCAATGTCTCGTGACCAATGATGCAGCCATTCCCAATGGATGGTCACTATAGGACGGACGTCATTAGCGGTGTGGGCCACCCGAAGTTGAACACGATCGTGTCGCTAGTGTTACGTACGGTATGTTTCGTGCAATTGTTGGGGCACTGGCATTGTACTACAGGTCCCTCGGGACAGCGTCAACCCTGTTGAGAAGTGGTAATATCTCGATTAGACCATATTGTTGAACTATTATTGTTACTCATGATTATAAGCATATATTATCTTGTATATATACCACCTGCATAATAACTGTCATCTCATAATGTTGCATGTGTTTTATAAATAAAAGAATCCACAAATTAATGACGGGTACGTCATGTGGATTTCTACTTACTAAGTCATCAGACTTACCCTTGTATTATTTCCCTTTTTTCTCCATATGTACAATTATGCTGTTCTAGATAGTGGATACCGTGAAGCATCTAGTTCTTGTGGAGGATCCTATCCAGGAGATGCTTGAGGACTTATTGCAAGCTTAAGCGGGTACTCATGGTAACTAGTACTTTTGAGTTATGTTGTAGACATTAGGGCTTGATGCATGCTTGCTTTCTTTCATATTAAGGTTTAACATAGATCCCTTGTACAGATGTTATAGGATGATTTCCGCTGCTTAATGATCTTTGGTTAGACGCTCTGGTTATACTGATTAATGTTTATAGTACTTTGTTACTTCCACTGCTTAGTATCCTCTGTTTTTTAGGAGTAGAGGTCCCGGATGTGACGTCCCACATCGCCTGGGTATGGAGATGGGGATGTACTTATATGTATACTTACACCCCTAATGACAATAACGCGTTTTAAAGCCGTGATGGTAATGATCCCATCAGAACTCCGCAGTTAAGCGTGCTTCTGCGAGAGTAGTACCAGGATGGGTGACCCCCTAGGAAGTCTGGTTTAGGGGAGCCAAAAGCGGACAATATTGTGTCATTGGGGTGGGATGTTACAAATGGTATCAAAGCCATTGCCCAGCCTGAGATGGGGGAGCGTGCACAAGCCCATGAAGGTCGCTAGCGGACGCTCGCTGGGATAGATGCCAAGAGTGGGCTAATCCCATGAGGCCGCCAGCGAGGACGTTGGGTCCTAAGAGGGGGTGATTGTGACGTCCCACATCGCCTGGGTATGGAGATGGGGATGTACTTATATGTATACTTACACTCCTAATGACAACAACGCATTTTAAAGCCGTGATGGTAATGATCCCATCAGAACTCCGCAGTTAAGCGTGCTTCTACGAGAG
This sequence comes from Carpinus fangiana, assembly GCA_006937295.1. Taxonomy (NCBI): domain Eukaryota; kingdom Viridiplantae; phylum Streptophyta; class Magnoliopsida; order Fagales; family Betulaceae; genus Carpinus; species Carpinus fangiana. The sequence goes on from VIBQ01000159.1 coordinate 42,139, forward strand.
TAGTACCAGGATGGGTGACCCCCTGGGAAGTCTGGTTTAGGGGAGCCAAAAGCGGACAATATTGTGTCATTGGGGTGGGATGTTACACCTGAGGTCTTGTTCGAAGTAGAACAAGGCTGGGAGACAAACCGTTGAATTAATTACCAGTTAATTAATTCTCGGGGTGTCACAGTTGGTATCAGAGCAGTTGCTCTTCGGACAATAGGAATGGATCTATTACGAGTTAGATCTGGATTCATTAGAGCATTTGCTCAGTGGAATATAGGACATGATCTATTAGGTGCTAGGAAATGATTTACCAAAGCATAGGATTGGATTATATGTATACAAGGGATACATAATTTCAATACCTACGATCTTGAGGATGTTGGACTTGAGGATTTTAGGGATTTGATACGGTATTGCAGTCAGGACTAGGGCCGCTTTGAGGGTGCAACCTTGGAGATTAGGACTGGTCTGCACTAAGATAGTTAGATAAGGTCTTAAGCTTAGATCTGCCTTAGGTCTTTGGCTAAGGTGGTAGTAGTTTAGGCACTTTGTACGGATAGGTTTGCGATTAGGTTCGACGTTTTGAGCGAGACTTGGCATAGCGCTTCGAAGTTAGGGGCTGATGATCGTTGTGACTGCAGAGATGTCACCACGACACAATGTCATTGGGTGCAGTGATGGTAGGAGACCATCCCAACCCGATGAAAGGACGAGGAACGTTCTGGACGCTACCCAAGCATTGGAAGCTGTGGCAAGTCATCTTGTGGAAGCTTTGGTCAACATACGAGGAGTCCCTACTCTAAGTGGAAGCAAAGGTTGCTCTTTCAAGGAGTTCTATGAGCATCCTTTCCCTATGTTTAACGAGAACCTGAACTCTGGAGAAGCGAGAGAGTGACTTACGAGCTTGGAGGAGTTGCTACAAGTTATGGACTGCACTGAGGAGCAAAGAGTCAAGTACACAGCCTACAAGTTCTCTGGAGAAGCAAGGCGATGGTGGTACACTAAGAGGAATTCGCTGGTGATGGAATCAGGAAGCGAGGAGGCCATTTCATGGACTCGATTCAAGGAAGAGTTTTATCGAGAATACTCGTGGAGCTTAAGGAGGAGTACACCCCGAGAGTTTCATTCCAAGAAGGAAAAGAGTCGTTGGTGCCATAGGTGTGACAGACTGCATTTTGGGAGATGCAAATCAAGGGAGAATTTGTGCTACGGATGTGGCAAGGTGGGACACTTCCTTCAAAACTGCAATAAGGCCAAAAGGAACAGTACTAGTCCACCTGGAAGGAAATGATGGCAGGACAAGGGTTAAGCGTAACCCCTAGAGTTGTTTAAGGCATGTGGGTTCACCTTATTTTGTAGTTAAGGGCTGGGTTATTGGATGTTGCTCATCCATCAGCCAGTTGTATTTTGTTTTGTACTTGCACTTGCACTTGCTTTGGGGTTTTGGACCTAAAAGTGTAACATTAACTAAGATTTTTGTTAGTGATGCTTGTTACGCTTTATTGATGTGTTGATGATAAGATTCCTGATTTTGTTCATTGCCCATTAGAAGTATGTTAAGGCATTATATTATTGGACTTGGATTTTGGCATAGGGCAATTAATGAATCTTGTACCCATGGATCTTGTATTAGATTACATGATTTTGGGATACTTTAGAGCTAAGAGATTTGAGAGAAACTTTCTGTACCTAGATGGACTAAGAAGTTCTCGGGTACAGTTGTCTATGGAGACAAAGGAAGTGACTAGAGCTGATCTAAGGGTTATGACCAGGCTAGCGTAGTAGCTGATGCCTTGAGTAGAAAGGCAACGGAGGAGCTTGCTGCTCTTGGAATTTCCCAACCCTAGTTGGTTATGGAATTCGCTAGGATGGGAGTAGAAGTGATAGATGAGGCTGTGTCTGCACACTTGTCTAGCTTGGTGGTTGGATTAGGGTTGCTTGCCGCTCGGTTGGAGGACCCTAAGTGTACAAAGATTAGGTAGTTGTTAAGGCATAAGGGTTTTGACTTAAGGATGTTGGATTGCTCACCCATTTCAAATAAGTGTGTGTCGAAAGGTGAAGGACTAAGAAAGGAGATCTTGAGCAAGACTCATCATTCTCCATATACTGTACATTCTGGAAGTACCAAGATGTACAAGGATGGGAGGATGGTAAGATTGGATTTTAGTGCCAAAAGACGAATGGTCAGTCAAAGCGGACTAACCAGATCTTGGAGGACATGTCATGGGCTTGTATGTTGGACCTCAAAGGTAGTAGTACCTACCTTTCATCAAGTTCGTTACAGGCAACTTTTGGAATGCTGCCTTAAGAAGCACTTTATGGAGTTAAGTGTTAGTCGCCCTTATATTGGGACAACGTTGGAAGGAAACAACGTTGGGGCTGAAATGATTGAAGTGCTTACCGTTGGACGAAGGATGAATGCATCCTAGGGTTTGCAGAAGAGTTATATCGATAACTAGGGATGAGCTTTGGAACACGAAGTAGGAGATCGTGTGTTCCTTAAGATGTCATCAACGAGGGAAGTGATGTGATTTGAGGAGGAATGGGAGATTGGCATACAAGGTTGCCTTACCCCCAAACTTGATAACTCTTTTCTCAAGATTATACTTGGATAGTATATCTATCCTTGTTTTGGCTTAAAGGATAATCATGTAAGAAAGAGTTTGTTTTCCTCTATAGGGTTATGGCTTGGATACCCATTGACCCGGACTGTATGTGGAATTACTCGACTTGGGTAACGAGATTGTTGAGGACTGGTACAGTGTAGAAAACACTGAGTATGATATTGGCACATTGAGGTTCAAGGATTTTATTCGTATGGTTAATTTCTTTTGGGTTGTGTGCCTATCTGTTACGGTTTTGGGTAACCGTTTCATTTGGATTCTCTAAGAGTAGTTGATTAAGGAAAAGTTGCTTCCGGCTAGGAAGTATGGAGTCATGTCAAAGATACCCACGGGCTTGACTTGTTTTGGTGAATTTAGGAGTCGTAGATTTGGTGATGATTCATATAGTGTGGGTAATATCAACTACAACACCCTTGGTGACTTGTAAATGGATTTGTGACAACTCATGAGGATCCTGACGTCGATCGCTTTATATTGGATGAAGGAGGTTCATGCTATGAGACTGAACGGGATAAGATTTTTCCAAGGACGTGGATGAGCATAGACCTTGTAAAACTACAGACGTTAAGATGATACTACTGTTTCTTCTTGTGTCATGAGAGCTCTTAAATTTCGAGGACGAAGTTTCTATAAGGAGGGGAGAATGTAGTGACCCAAATATTTAAGCATAAGTGGCTTAGTTAAAAGGTTAATTTGGACTTTGGGTCACTAGGAACAGCCAGAAGGGCATTTTGGGAAATTGGACTTCTGGACTGGACGTACGCTACCTTCTGGCCGACGTATGCTCTTGTCCTTTAGCCCAGACGTATGCTAGGGTTGGTGGACGTACGCTCTTGTCTTATTCCATGGACGTACTCTACTTTTTAGCGAACGTACGCTGGGGGACCACCTGACATACGTTGACATATAGTACGCCGTACTCTGTGAATAGTGCACCAGACGTATGCCAAAAGTACTGGACATACGCTACTTTTTGGAATACCCTCCAGGTAATACCTAGACATACAAAACAACCTTTTTACCACTGTGGAAAGGTATTGGACATACACCCTTAGGACCGGACGTCCGCTGCTTTTTGGCCCTATAAGTACCCCCTCACCCTCTAGCCCATTTCACACCATTCTCGCTCCTAAACCCCCCTCTTCACCCCTAGGCTGCCAGTAGGCCGTTTCGTGAGTGTTTATGAGGTTTCGATGCTACCGGAGGAGGGAACTCTTGCAGTTTTGCTTCAAGGAGGTAAAGCTCGGTTTCCTTAGCCTTTTAATACGTCGTTATGTTGCTCGATTATAGTTCTATGTTGCTAGTTGTAGTTGTTAGCTTAGTTATGCTTTAATCTTCCTTAGGCTAGCGTTTTGATAGCTCAGCGTTGTTGTCTTTGCATAGAGGTCTCGATCTGTGTTAGGAGGCCTTAAGTAGCCTTTGTTGGCCTTAGGAGTCGGACAATAGGCGGACAGTGGAGAGAAAATGAGGTTCTCCCTAAAAGACATCGGAGCGGATGTGCGGCCTCGAGCCAGGACGTACGACCATAATGTTACAGGAAAACTATATTTTCACCAGCCGTCCCATAGCTCATGTTTCCTTGTTATAGAGTTGTGCTTTAGTAGAAATAGAATTGATGATAGGTCTTTTCTCAGTATTCAAGGTTATGGAGCCTCAAGGGAATTCATGGAGGAGCTTTATGCCCCGGGTGAGTACAAACTCACATGGATGCTTTGTTGTTACTTTTCCTACATTGCACGTATTTTATATAGATGTCAAACATGCATATTTTGCAACTCTCATGAAATACATTTTGGAACTACAGGTAAATCTCTTTTGTGAAAACGTGTGTCTGTTAACAAGATAATAATGAGACTTGTAAAACAGTGTATGTAAAAGATTGATAAGACTAATTGCATCGTATAACATGGTACACCGGTACGTGCGGTAGTAATGGCCATAGTCTTACTATACATGTTAGCTTTATGGTCAATGTGTGCGTGTGTGGGGGCTTTGGATCCAATGTCTTGTAACTAATGATGCAACCATTCCCAATGGATGGTCACTATAGGACAGACGTCATTAGCGCTGTGGGCCACCCGAGGTTGAACTCGGTCATGTCACTAGTGTTACGTACGGTATGTTTCGTGCAATTGCTAGGGCACTAGCATTGTACTACAGGTCCCTCGGGACAGCGTCAACCCTGCTGAGAGGGGGCAATATCTCGGGTAGACCATATTGTTGAACTATTACTGTTACTCATGATTATAAGCATATATTATCTTATATATATACCACCTGCATAATAACTGTCATCTCATAATGTTATATGTGTTTTATAAATAAAAGAATCCACAAATTAATGACGGATACGTCATGTCGATTTCTACTCACTAAGTCGTCGGACTTACCCTTGTATTATTTCCCTTTTTTCTCCATATGTACGATTATGCTGTTTTAGATAGTGGATACCGTGAAGCATCCGGTTCTTGTGGAGGATTCGATCCAGGAGATGCTTGAGGACTTATTGCAAGCTTAAACGGGTACTCATGGTAACTAGTACTTTTGAGTTATTTTGTAGACATTAGGGCTTGATGCATGTTTGCTTCCATATTAAGGTTTAGCATAGATCCCTTGTACTGATGTTATAGTATGATTTCCGCTGCTTGATTATCTTTGGTTAGACGCTCTGGTTATACTGATTAATGTTTATAGTACTTTGTTACTTCCGCTGCTTAGTATCCTCTGTTTTTGAGGAGTAGAGGTCTCGGAGGTCTTGTTCGGAGTGGAACAAGGCTGGGAGACGAACCGTTGAATTAATTACCAGTTAATTAATTCTCGAGGCGTTACAACCTAGTCCACTCCACTACTGCCTTCACCTTCTTTGGGTCAATTGCTAATCCTTCACCAGAAATCACGTGCCCGAGCAAAGACACGCTATCTAACGAAAACTCGCACTTCTCGAGTTTAGCATAGAGCTACTCCCTCTAAAGCCTCTCCAATGCCTTCCGTAGATGCTCCTCGTGCTCCTCCTACATCTTCGAGTAGATCAGGATATCGTCAATAAAGACCATGATGAACTGATCCAAGTAGTCATGAAAGACTCTGTTCATCGTGTCCATAAAGACGACTGGTGCATTAGTTAGTCTGAAAGACATAACTAAGAACTTGTAGTGTCCATAACGAGTCCTGAAGGCTTTCTTAGGAATGTCCTCTTCCTTCACCCTTACTTGGTGATAGCTTGAGGGCAGATCGATCTTGGAAAACACGCGTGCCCCTTGCAATTGATCTAACAAATCGTCAATCCTTGGCAAAGGATATCGATTCTTGATCATCACCTTATTCAACTCACGATAGTCAATGCACATCTTCATTGACCAATCCTTCTTCCTTATGAACAACATTGGCACTCCCCACGGTGATGTACTAGGGTGAATAAATCATTTATCCAAAAGCTCCTGGAGTTGTTCCTTTAGCTCCTTCAACTCTAACAGTGCAATTCTATACAGTGCCTTAGAAATAGGATTAGTGCCTGGCATGCACTCAATCCCAAACTCCACCTCCCTCTGTGGTGGTAACCCAGAGTAGTCTGTCGAAAAGACATCTGGATACTTGCACACCACAGGAATATCCTACAAGTCCTTCTTCTCCTGCCTCGCTGGAGCAACGACGAACGCCAAGAATGCTTGCCCTCCTCCGATGATAAGCTTCCTGGCCTGAATGGCCAAAAACATCGAAGGTAAGGACCTGTAACACCCCCAAAATTAGCCTCGGCTAATCTGGTGGAGTCACTAGTAATTTACCCGTTGTAGCCAACTTGTGACCAAACGGGACATCACCCTTATAAAAACGTCAGAGTAGATGCAAGGTAAGGTGAATAAATCTAAGTCACAATAATTCATCAAGTAAGAACATGGAGCTACTAAATAGTAAAGACAAACCTGTAATGATAAGTAAAGCATAACCAGTCAAGTAGTAGCATCTCTTGCCACTTCCATAGTAGTAAACCAGGTTACCTAAAGAATAATAACCATGTAAGTCTAACAACTTAGTAAGTAAACCTAACACTTAGGTATAACATGAGCCCAATTAATGAAAGTAAACGTGTAATTTGAGTAATAACCAAAAAGAGGGCATTACCTCCGCTAATACACCATTTTATAGGTTAAAGGGTTTTCAAAGCTTATTGTATAGAACCGGTGATAATTACCTAAGTGTTTTAATGCAGAAAAGGCTAATGCATTATAAGTCATAACTCCCATATATGGTCTACCCGAGATATTACCCCTTCTCAGCAAGGTTGGTGTTATCCCGAAGGACCTATAATACAATGCCAATGCCCCAGCCATTGCACAACATACAGTACATAACATTAGTGGCATGATCGAGTTTGACCTCGAGTGGCCCACACTAACTAATGATGTCTGTCCTATAGTGACCGAACCATTGGGAATGGCTGGACCAAGGTCACAAAACCAATAGATCCAAAGCCCCGTATAACACACACATTTGACCATAATACGCAGTTTATATAGTAAGCCCATGGCAGTTCATACCGCACGTACCGACGTACCATGTCTTACGATGCATCTTAATAGCTTAATTAATAATGTAGTTACCGAGTAATTACAGAAAGTAGGCATGCTCATATCACACTTGTGGTCAGTCAACTGACATATCCCACGTTTTACGTAAAATGGGTGTAAGTATCTACTTACCTCGCGCATTCGAGCAAATCCTCTGACCAAGCTAATTCCTGTTATAATGGATACAAGACACCATTATTATAAGCCTTACGAAGCCTAAAGATATAGCTAAGCCTGAACATACACGTGTGGAACTTAAGAATCGGTGCTCTGCCCACTAATCGTACGTCCAGCCTCGATGGCGTACTTCCGCTCAGTGTGTTAAGCACACCGTTTTAAGATTCGGACAGTGCATGTTTCTAATGCAATTTATAGACGTCTAAGCCTCTTCTAAGCTAGCAAAACAGCACACGCAATGCAGAAAATCACAACACAACGAATCTTTAAGAAAATCCTTTGAAAACATCATTATCTTTAAAGAACGTTTAATGAACACATGGAAAACCTCATCAAGGTAGAAATACAAGATAAAATAGTGCTAAACACAAAGGGAACAGAGCTTACCCCGAAGCTAAGCACAGACATGGTCTCCCCTCCTTTGAAACTCCTCCTTGAAGCTCACTCTCACCAATTTCTGACTCAAAACTGAAGGAAAGGATTTTGGCAGCCTAGGGGCATACTAGGGGAAGGAAACAAGTGTGAGAAATGAGAGGTGGGATGGGCTATTTATAGGGAAAGTTTGCCACAACTCTCTGACAGAGCAGTGGACGTCCGGCAACCCTAGCGTACATCCGGTGGTCTTCGCACATTTGTTCAGAGGATGTCTCGTACGTCCAGGTATTACCCAAAGGGTACCCCAAAAAGTAGCGTACGTTTGGTGGTCCCCCCGTGTACGTCCGCACTACAGACAGCAACGTACATCTTCTAGACCTAGCGTACGTCCACCTTTTGAGGGTCATTGTTTGGTTTTTATTTTCTAAAGGTTCAAAGCATGATTAGGTTAACACTAAGGGTTTTGGGTCTCGTTAAACACCTTTATTGAAAGCCTTTGTTGATTGCTCCTATGGAAAAGATTTTGTCTAATAAAAAGGTTGGTTTTTACCAGGGTATTACAAGACCTCACTTGCGATCCAATGTACGTCACTTCTCCTTCTCCTTCTCCTTCTCCCCACGGCTTAAGCGTCACTTGCTTCCGAGCGCAGTCGATAATCACCGAGTGCCTCACCAACCAATCCATCTCGAGAATAACTTTGTAACTAGACATAGGGAGAACAACTAAGTTTGCAGGAAGTACTCTTCCATAAATGCTAACTGGGCATTCGCAAACTACACCCTTACAGACCACAGTTTTCCCTATGGGAGTAGTTAAAGCTAGACTAGGTTCCAAAGTTTGTACTACAAGTCTAGACAACCTTATGAACATAATAGATACGAAAGAGTGGGTAACCCTTGAATCAAACAAAATTGAAGCTTCAAATCCAAGTATAGGGGCAATACCTGTCACTACTTCCGATCCTCCTTCTGGCTCTCTTGGAACAAGCACGCAAACTCGAGCTGGCGTCAAGGGTTTCTGAGCAACTCCTTTGCCCACGCAGTCCTTGCTGAAGTGACCGAACTGGCTGTACCAATAGCAAGTTTCGATTGCCATCCTGCAGGGTCCCCAGTGTACTCAGTTACACTTCTTACACAGCTCAGACATTTGATTCCTTTGTGGCAGAACTGGAGGGTTACCAAAGGTTTGCCCTTGTGACCTCTGAGGTGGAAAACTCCCCACTGCCATCCTCTTAGCTGGCCCGGCCCCTCTGACCGAAGTACTAGGTCCTTGAGCCCTCCTTTTCTGATCCGCGTTCTCAGCCGCATTCTCCTTCAGACTCTCCTCATAAATTGATGCCCAATCGACTAACTAGGAGAAATCCTGAATGTCAAAACAGCTCATCATGATTTGAATGCGAGAGTTCAAGCCCTTCTCAAGCTTCTTAGCCTTCTTCTCCTCATTCTAAATGAGGTACATGTTGAAACGCGATAGCTGCAGAAACTTCACAGCATACTCGATCACCGTCATCCCTCCTTGGACCAATTCTAAAACCTCTCATGCCTTCGCCTCCTGCACTACTCGGGGAAAGAAGTGCCAGTTAAACTCGTGTTTGAAGACTTCCCAAGAAATGGCAGTCTCTGAACCCAAGTCAGCGACAAGTGTCACTTTCTTGTCATGCCACTAGCGCTTGGCCTCTTTTGTTAGCTTGTAAGCAGTATAAGCCACCTTTTCCTCATTTGTGAGAGTGGCTAACAACTCTTCCACATCGTTCAGCCAGTTCTCTACGGGAATGTGATCACCTCTCCCATCAAAACTCTCTGAGTGATGACTATAGAAGCCCTTCAAAGAACATCCAGTCCCTTCAACTGGCTGTCTCGCAACCCTATCACGATCTAAGGCCGACACCAACTGGCTAGTCGCGTCCATCACTTGACTTCCTATGGGTGCAGTCTCATACATAGTGTAATGACCCAAATATTTAAGCATAAATAGCTTAGTTAAAAGGTTAATTTGGACTTTGGGTCACAAGGATCAACTAGAAGGGCATTTTGGGAATTTGTCTTCTGGTTTGTCTTTTAGTGCGGACGTATGCTGTTGTCTTTTAGCGCGAACGTACAATGGTCCCCCACCGGACGTACGGTCTAACAGATAGTACAATTGTACTATGTAAACAGTACAGCGGACGTATGCCACTTTGGGCGGACATACACGGCACTATTCATAGAATCTACTGTGTAATACCTAATCGTATGAAACAGCCTTTGGACCGCTGTGGAATAGTACCAGATGTACGCCATTAGAACTAGACGTCTGCTACTTTTTGGAATACCCTTCGGTTAATACCTAGACGTACGAGATAGCCTTTGGACCGCTGGACAATAGTACCGGGCGTACGCCCTTAGGACCGGATGTCCGCTGCTTTCTGGCCCTATAAATGCCCCCTCACCCCCTCACCCATTTAACACCCTTCTCGCCCCTAAACCACCCTCTTCGCCCCTAGGTTGCCAGTAGGCTGTTTCGTGAGTGTTTGTGGTTTCGGTGCTGCCGAAGGAGGGAACTCTTGTAGCTTTGCTTCAAGGAGGTAACGCTCGGTTTCCCTAGCTTTTTAATACATTGTTGTGCTGCTCGATTATAGTTCTATGTTGCTAGTTGTAGTTGTTAGCCTAGTTATGCTTTAATCTTGCTTAGGCTAGCATTTTGATAGCTTAGCGTTATTACTTTGCATGGAGGTTTTGATCTGAGTTAGGAGGCCCTAGGAAGCCTTTGTTGGCCTTAGGAGTAGGAGAATAGGCGGATAGTGGAGAGAAAATGAGGTTCACCCTGAAAGACGTCAGAGCGGACGTACGGTCTCGTGACCGGACTTATGGCCCATCGTGACTCAATGGACGTACGGCCTCGAGCTCGGACATACAGCCAGAGTGTTACAGGGAAACCATATTTTCACCAGCCGTCCCAAAGCTCATGTTTCCTTGTTATAGAGTTGTACTTTAGTAGAAATAGAACTGATGATAGGTCTTTTCTCAGTATTCGAGGTTATGGAGCCTCAAGGGAATTACATGGAGGAGCTTTACGCCCCGGGTGAGTACAAACTCACACGGATGCTTTGTTGTTACTTTTCTTGCATTGCACGTATTTTATATAGATGTCAAACATGCACATTTTGCAACTCTCATGAAACACATTTTGGAACTACGAGTAACTCTCTTTTGTGAAAATGTGTGACTGTTAACAAGATAATAATGAGACTGGTAAAACTGTGCATGTAAAAGATTGAGAAGACTAATTGCATCGTATGACAAGGTACACCGGTACGTGCGGTAGTAATGGCCATGGTCTTACTATACGGGTTAGCTTTATGGTCAATGTGTGTGTGTGGGGGGGCTTTGGATCCAATGACTCGTGACCAATGATGTAGCCATTCCCAATGGATGGTCACTATAGGACGGACGTCATTAGTGGTGTGGGCCACCCGAGGTTGAACTCGGTCGTGTCGCTAGTGTCACGTACGGTATGTGTCGTGCAATTGCTAGGGCACTGGCATTGTACTACAGATTCCTCGGGACAGCGTCAACCCTGCTGAGAAGGGGTAATATCTAGGGTAGACTATATTATTGAACTATTACTGTTACTCATGATTATAGCATATATTATATATATCACCTGCATGATAACTATCATCTCATAATGCTGCACGTATTTTATAAGTAAAAGAATCCACAAATTAATGACGGGTACGTCATGTGAATTTCTGCTCACTAAGTCGTCGGACTTACCCTTGTATTATTTCCCTTTTTTCTCCATATATACGATTATGTTGTTATAGATAGTGGATACCATGAAGCATCCAGTTCTTGTAGAAGATTCGATCCAGGAGATGCTTGTGGACTTACTGCAAGCTTAAGCGGGTACTCATGGTAACTAGTACTTTTGAGTTAAGTTGTAGACATTAGGGCTTGATGCATGCTTGCTTTCATATTAAGGTTTAGCATAGATCCCTTGTAATGATTTTATGATTTTCGTTGCTTTGATGATCTTTTGTTAGATGCTCTAGTTATATTGATTAATGTTTATAGTACTTTATTATTTTCGCTGCTTAGTATCCTCTGTTTTTGAGGAGTAGAGGTCCCGGAGGTCTTGTTCAGAGTGGAACAATGCTGAGAGATAAACCGTTGAATTAATTACCAGTTAATTAATTCTCGGGGCGTTACAGTTGGTATCAGAGTAGTTGCTCTTCGGACCATAGGAATGGATCTATTAGGAGTTAGATCTAGATTCATTAGAGCTTTTGCTCAGCGGAATATAGGACATGATCTATTAGGTGCTAGGAAATGATTTACTAGAGCATAGGATTGGATTATATGTATACAAGGGATACAGAATTTCAATACCTATGATCTTGAGGATGTTGGACTTGAGGATTTTAGGGATTTGATACGGTATTGCAGTCATGACTAGGGCCATTTTTAGGGTGCAACCTTGGAGATTAAGATTGGTCTGCACTAAGATAGTTAGATAAGGTCTTAAGCTTAGATCTGCCTTAGGTCTTTGGCTAAGGTGGTAGTAGTTTAGGCGCTTTGTACGGATAGGTTTGCGATTAGGTTCGACGTTTTGAGCGAGATTTGGCGTTGTGCTTCGAAGTTAGGGGCTGATGATCATTGTGACTGCAGAGATGTCACCACGACACGACGTCATTGGGAGCAGTGATGGTAGGAGACCATCCCAACTCGATGAAAGGACGAGGAACGTTCTAGATGCTACCCAAGCATTGGAAGCTATGGCAAGTCGTCTTGTGGAAGCTTTGGTCAACGTACGAGGAGTCCCTACTCCAAGTGGAAGCAAAGGTTGCTCTTTCAAGGAGTTCTATGAGCATCCTTTCCTTATGTTTAAGGGGAACCTGAACTCTGGAGAAGCGAGAGAGTGGCTTACGAGCTTGGAGGAGCTGCTACGAGTTATGGACTGCACTGAGGAGCAAAGAGTCAAGTACACAGCCTACAAGTTCTCTGGAGAACTAAGGCGATGGTGGTACACTAAGAGGAATTCGCTGGTGATGGAATTAGGAAGCGAGGAGGCCATTCCGTGGACTCGATTCAAGGAAGAGTTTTATTGGGAATACTCGTGGAGCTTAAGGAGGAGTACACCCCAAGAGTTTCATTCCAAGAAGGAAAAGAGTTGTTGGTGCCATAGGTGTAGCAGACTGCATTTTGGGAGATGCAAATCAAGGGAGAATTTGTGCTATAGATGTGGCAAGGTGGGATACTTCATTCGGAACTGCAATAAGGCCGAAAAGAATGGTACTAGTCCACCTGGAAGGAAATGATGGCAGGACAAGGGTTAAGCGTAACCACCAAAGTTGCTTAACGCATATGGGTTCGCCTTATTTTGTAGTTAAGGGCCTGGCTACTAGATGTTTGTCATACATCAGCCAGTTGTCTTTTGTTTTGTACTTGCACTTGATTTGGGGTTTTGGACCTAAAAGTGTAACATTAACTAAGAGTTTTGTTAATGCATGATGCTTTTTACACTTTGTTGATGTGTTGATGATAAGATTCCTGATTTTGTTGATTGCCCATTAGAAGTATGTTAAGGCATTATATTCTTGGACTTGGATTCTGGCATAGGGCAATTAATGAATCTTGTACCCATGGATCTTGTATTGGATTACATGATTTTGGAATACTTTGGAGCTAAGAGATTCAAGAGAATCTTTCTGTACCTAAATGGAATAAGGAGTTCTCGGGTACAGTTGTCTGTGGAGACAATGGAGGTGGCTAGAGCTGATCTAAGGGTCATGATCAGGCTAGCGTAGTAGCTGATGCCTTGAGTAGAAAGGTGACAGTGGAGCTTACCGTTCTTGGAATTTCTCAACCTTAGTTGGTTATGGAATTCGCTAGGATGAGAGTAGAAGTGATAGATGAGGGTGCGTCTGCACGTTTGTCTAACTTGGTGGATGGATTAGGATTGCTTGCTTGAATTAAGGTCGCTCGGCTGAAGGACCCTAAGTGCGCCAAGATCAAGTAGTTGTTAAGGCATAAGGATTTTGCCTTAAGGATGTTGGGTTGCTCACCTATGAGTATGTGTCAGAAGGTGAAGGACTAAGAAAGGAGATCTTGAGCAAGACTCATCATTCTCCATTTACTGTACATTCTGGAAGTACCAAGATGTACAAGGATGAGAGGAGGGCAAAATTGGATTTTAGTGCCAAAAGAAGGATGGTCAGTCAGACCGGACTAACCAGATCCTTGAGGACATGTCACGGGCTTACGTGTTGGACCTCAAAGGTAGTAGTACCTGATCCTACCAAATTTGGGTACTCGCAATAGCACGAACCATTAGGTCGTATAGCGTTGCGCAAGTACCGAGATCGAACAACAGAGAACGGAGTTTTGCTAAAAAAACTAATATTACTCTTAAATTAAATCTATTTTAACCTAGTGCCGAAAGATAAAGTCGTAACATCGAACATGTAACTTGCAGAAATTAAACTATTCTAAAAACGTAAAGGAATGGATAAAATTAACTAAGGTTAAAGACTAACCTCACCCAATATAAAGAGTTAGCCTAAACATAAAACACACACACCTTCTGCCTATCGAGTTAAGCCCTTAAACACACTCTATTGCCGTTATTGACACAAGTCAAATCAAATGGTGTGTTTACCGTTAAGGAGCTACAACGAGTATTAATTATTGATAAAATCATCCACTGTATCCTTGGATCACAGTGGATATTTAATCAATCATCAATCACTCGTTGTGCACCCAGCTTGGAACACAACAAAGGATGACTATCGATGCATCAAAAACGACAACCACTTAACTTTTGTCACAGAAATTAAATGAACGAGTATAAGAAAATTAAAAGACGGAAAGTAAATTTGTTTAATGTAAAGGCATGAAAAAAACTAAGGGTGAGGCTTCATCTTCAACCTTAGTTGAAGAGTTTAGCCACCCATGTAACAATAAAGCAAGGAAAGAGTAAAAGAGTGCATTTAAAATAAAGTAAAGTAAAGGATTACAATTAAACAGGGCAGAGCAGGGTCTACAATGGCAAACTGCTCTTAAAAATCGCCCAAAAAAAAGCTCTCGAAAAAATGCAAGAATGGGACTATTTATAGAAATCTAGTGTGCTGCCAGGTCATAGGGCTGCGTTCGAACGCACTGATGCATGCGTTCGATTGTAGGCTCTACGGTCAAACGCAAATAACTGCCACGGCGCCAGCTGGAAGCGATGGAATCATAGGGCTGGCTAGGGCAACATGCGTGAGACGCGGGCTGACTGGACTTGCGTTCGAACGTGGTCCCTGCGTTCGAACGCACTNAACGAGTATAAGAAAATTAAAAGACGGAAAGTAAATTTGTTTAATGTAAAGGCATGAAAAAAACTAAGGGTGAGGCTTCATCTTCAACCTTAGTTGAAGAGTTTAGCCACCCATGTAACAATAAAGCAAGGAAAGAGTAAAAGAGTGCATTTAAAATAAAGTAAAGTAAAGGATTACAATTAAACAGGGTAGAGCAGGGTCTACAATGGCAAACTGCTCTTAAAAATCGCCCAAAAAGAAAAGCTCTCAAAAAAATGCAAGAATGGGACTATTTATAGAAATCTAGTGTGCTGCCAGGTCATAGGGCTGCGTTCGAAAGCAGCCCCTGCATTCGAACGCACTGATGCATGCGTTCGATTGTAGGCTCTACGGTCAAACGCAAATAACTGCCGCGGCGCCAGCTGGAAGCGATGGAATCATAGGGCTGGCTAGGGCAACATGTGTGAGACGCGGGCTGACTGGACTTGCGTTCGAACGTGGTCCCTGCGTTCGAACGCACTGGCAGTAACTTCATGGCATCTCTTCAAGTCCAATATGCCTTTGGGTAGCCATGTTTTGATGTAATGACCTGCACACAATAAAACACTAAAAACAAGTACAAAAGTTAGATATTAACAATGCTAAAGGCTTAGCAAATATAAGTTAAGGGGGTCAAATATACAATATTTGGCACCGATTAAATACCCCCAAACTTACATTTTGCTAGTCCCTTAGCAAAACAAAAATGAAAAACAAAACAAACATAGGTCCGCTTTCGTGGGAGAACGGTTGCATTTAGCCTATGCAACAAGCTTTTTAAACCCCTAGGGATTCCCTAGGGAACGAGTGAAGTCTTGTGAGGGTTTTCCATGAATGATACCCATAAACATTGCACAAAAAATTTTATTTTCTACAATGCAACAATATAACAATTATGGTTTTATTCATGAGCAAACTTAATCAAACAAACACCATCTTCAAAAATTTTAGGGAATTATCAATCAAGCTATAAACATGACATTATGAGATAACACACAAATCAATTCTAGTGAAAGTGACTTCAACACATAATTATGGGATTTCAAAACTAATTCTAGTCATGCATGCTTTGACACTCAAAATTCATTAGACTACTCATCGGACACAATAACCAAGGTCTATTTCAAATTTTTTGTTTTTTTTTTTTATTGCTTAGCTCCC